>DWNH01000215.1:0-17462 GCA_018249895.1 Tiana niger
TGTGTGTGTCCATGGTACCCACGACACAAGATCCTAGAATCTTAGTGTGGGGCTATGAGTGTGAAGCGTTATTATTTGTTATTATTAATAGTTATAAAAAAAATACAGTTATTTCACATAATTGAATTAATTTTTTAAAAACAATACTCATAGTGGTAAAATAATTTAACTGCCCATGTGCAGATTTTACACATTTATAACACAAATTTAGATTTAACAAATACATTTTATATTGAATAAACCCAAATATCGCCATAACAAGCTATTAATACCACTTGAGTACCACATGAGTTGCCACAATACGAAAAGCGACTTACCTAATTTACGAAGTTAAAATATTCGCTATGAGATTGCTTATCGATTAAAATATATTAAAAATTAGGTAATATGCCATAATTATATTAAAAAATGCAATTCAACGTTCGAACACTATTTTATTACGAATTGAATCATCGATCGAATCGATATTAGGATGTCTCCGAGTGTCTACGAGTATTTCGGGTAAAGAAGCAAACTTATATGAGGACAAGGTAAGGTAAGTACTTCAATCAGCAACCCATCATAGTCTTACTGTCACTCACGAATCATTTAATAACAAAGTAGTTCAGTATTAATACTTCATATTCTGACTTCAGTTAGTGATTGTGCTCATAAAAACTTCAAAAATAATCACTAATTCATTCATTTAACGAATCACGCGACTAGATTGTGATAATACTAAGAGTGCATGTGGCACCATCTTGCTGCAAAACTATAAACTTTTAGTTTTATAAGGGTTGCTGACGCCTCGCTGCGTTTCTCCTATACATACGTTACATTCTAATTGCTTGAACACTCACTAGATGGCATGCGCTGAAGGTTTTGTTTCAGGCTTTATGCGCCTCATGCATTATTTACTGCATTAAACGAACACAAGATGGTGTGCGCTTAAGCTCTCTGCCATTCTTTAGTTATACGAATATGTTTAAATTTTCGATACATGTTGTTCACCTTGAGATACAACCAAAGCTCAAAATGTTTGATTCCATCAGGTAGAGATTTCATAATTAAGTCAAACAATGTTGATAATTTACAAAAATAATAATTGTTATAATAAAATCAATCGAACAAATCAAAGCCTATATAAATACCACTAAAGCTGTAGTGTGAGGTATCAAGTACTGTGTAGTAGTTACCTACATAGGAAACTATTATGCGTTTACATAATCATGCTGTTTTTTTAATACCCCCAATTTCTCGGTCACAATGAAAGCGGGATCCTTACATTTTTTAAATCCTACAAATAATTGAAATGGCATTATAATAATGTGATGAAAACCTAGACGTGTCCGTCTACGCGACCCCCAGTTAGCGCCTGGCGTGCGCTCTGAGATGGCTGGCAAAGCCAAACTTTGTTTTAAAAGTTCGGTTACATATACAACATTGGAGTTGACCATCTTGGTTATATGTGTAATTGTAGGAGGGTTTAGGACGATCTTTGCGTTGTTGCCGCTTAGCATCAAGACTATCTAGGCGGTTGTCTTCGAAGCTTGAGGTGTACGACTTGATGCTACGTCTCCATCTCGTCCTATTTTGTGCTACCTCCTCCCACGAGTTCACTAGATATTTAATAATGTTAATATGTTTTATTTTCTAGGATACGGCGAGGCACGTTTACCAGTGGCCTGTGTACGTCCATCCTCGGCATTAGTGTTGTTAGTAATATAAGTTATTGTATTTGATTCATCGCAGTTTAAATAGATATTAACGGAACATCAAGACCTTGTCTGTACTTTTGTGTAGATTATAAAATTACAATCCCTTCAGAAGGCTAAACTTGAACAAACTAATTTTAATAATACATTATTAAATGTTACAAATAAAATCTATGCGTAACCTTATTATTTTGAGCAAAATCAAGACACTTCTAGGATAAATAAGCCATATACTTTTTACAATACGTTGGCCAGTGAAATTTTATGCAGCATTTGAAAGTACGAGAATTGAAGGCGACAAAATTTTCGCAGCGTCAATATAAGGCCTCAATAGTTACTCTAAGTTACGTATAGCTACTGTGATGTGATAAGATATTGTTAGAGCGTAAGATAAACGTGCCAGATGAAGTTTTATAAAGTTTCTTTTCATGACTTCGAATAAGTATAATTTTTGAGTGTGTCTGTATTGTAACTATTCTTTGATTTGTAATAGGTAAGTAGTTTCATATCGGATACATATAAGCATGCTTCAAGTACCCCATTTATGTTTTTGCCATTTTCGTGATATTTTCTGATGAGAGCTCATAATGTCGTATTTGATCACTTGTATTTCGATGTCCTAAAGGATTTGATCGAATTTATCGAGAATTAGAGGGCTTTCATTATTTTTTATGAACATGCATACGCAAGAAAAGCCTTACAAGGCTTTTCATTTATAGTTTACCGCATATCTATAAATACACCATTATATATGACATTCATATCTTTGAGATTTAACGTGCTTTTAAAAAACGAATTCACTCGTCTGCTACTATAGATTCTCCCGAGCCATTTGTGATTATCTATTAGAATCTGGAATTCAGTTACAATGTATGTACACTCAAATTCCATAAAGATCGTTTCAATCTTAACAATTTTTACATTTAATCTTGGCTTCTTCCATCTATGTAGTATGCCATTCGAGCTTCTTAGTCTTAAAACAATTTTATGTACATAGTAAATTGAAGTGTAAAATATTGCGATGCATTATTCACAAAGCTTGATTTGTCGATTTTACGAGCAGTTTGCCTAGTTCTTTATATGTAGTTTCCCTATATTTGTATTATATAAGAAACATAAAAATTATTAAATTCATATTAAATTTGTGAATTGAATTACTGGTTTTTTGTACTTACAATATAATTGTAGAGAGATATGAATGTTGATGATTAGAATTAATTGCCAATTCAATCAAAGTTTGTAGCGGTGAAAATGACTACAAGTGTATCAAAACCTAGTTCCTAAATTTTTTTATAGTGGTAGATTGACAAAATAAGGCAAGTTGATAAGTTAATATCTTAATAATGAACCGAGCGACATTTAGTGAATGTTTACATCTTGTACAGTTTATAAAGGTATTATGTTTTTATTACAGTTCTATTGTCACGGTGTAAAATCCCCTAATGTATAGAAAATAAATAACAAATTCGTGTTGTATAATGTCTATTGTTTTACATTACGTAGTGGAAAGTTATTTTCTGTCATTAAACGGGAATCATATTGTCATTTGTGAGATAACGAGGTTAACGAATACGATTTGTGATTGTGTTATAAAGAGCGCTTCTGCTTGGTTAACGTAGAGGCAAAAGTAGCTTTGAATAATTTTATCATCTTTTTACGAATGTGCCGAGTTTTTATAACCCCTTTTATATTTGTTACTTTGCTAAAAGATAAATAAACGTGGTCTAAATTTTTTTCCTATCGGCAGTACTATATATTTACTTTTAGCATTTTTAATAATAAATGATCCTTTTAGCTAGTGTTACAAATAAATTTAACTTTTATTTCTAAAATGTTAAAATGTTTTTTATGCTCTCTTTTATTCTTAACTTTCTTTACATCAATAGTTATAATGTACTTATTATGTTTTGATTGTATATTTTATGGATTTTTTCCCAATTCCTATTTTAACAGTTTTTTTTTATTATAGGTAAGTTTCATTGTTAATTACGCTTGTAAATATGTAAAATAAAAATTATAGAATATATTTTGTGTATCATTTGTCATCTTTTTATCTTCAATTATCACTCGCACGTCGATAAAGAAAAACATTGTAAGAATCAGTGTGCCGAGAGTTTTAAGACCGCCGACGACGCTGTCTGTTCATATCAGTGATAGGCAGTAAGTACCTATAATTATAGATACAGCCCGATTACATTTTTACTAAGGCATAAATAAATAAAATTTAAACCAATCAGTTTTTTTTTGTTGTGGCAACATCACGGTCAATAATAATACGAGCTCGAGCCAGACAGTCGTGACAAGTACAAAATACCGACTATACATTTTACTATAAGTATTCATACCTGTAACTTAAAGAGATGCTAACGGTTCGATATAAGCTTTCAATCGATGCTAATAAACACCAATAAATTATATGTATAGTGACGTAATAAATTATTTATGACCGAGGGAATCGAATATGGCAATTTTGTATGTCAATGAGTGGAAATTTTTCTGGGTTATGATTGTAGAATGGTTACGTACGTATGTATGGCGAGAGTCTAATATTATTATAACTACCAATTTAACATTAATAGGTAAAATATGTACGTACTAAATATAAGAATCATCATCAATATTTAAATGACAATGACACGCATTATTATTTTGATAAGAAATGTAATAATATAAGCTATGTACCCACATAGCTCGTCGTAATAGTCGTCGATATATTATCAAAAAATTTCATTAGCTAAGATTTTTTGAGACAAAAATTGATTTTATTTTCATGGAGATCATGACGTCATTATAAGTCGAATAAAACAAAACCCTAACCCAACCAGAACATTTCGCGATAAAAAAGAACATTTTGTTTGAGCAAAAGATTATTATTTCGAAATTTCAACGTTTCCAACTTATCCAAGACTTTTCTTAAAATGGTTACTTAAAATGTATTTTTAGGTTTATTTGTAACTAATCTTCTATAAGCAATTATGAGTAGGAAGGAAATAAATTGTGTCGACAGGTGGTAGGTTCGCCGATCAAATTCAAATGTGAAGCAATTTATTCTGAGGTACTCGTAGATATTGGTTGCAGATACCTCTTCACACCCGTTCTAAGCTGTAGTCATGTTAATAATTAATTTTAATTCAAAGCTCTACAGTTCACATGAATAGACCTAGAAAAGTTCCTTGTTTAGTTTTTTTTTTATTGAATAAAAGTGGCAGACGCGCGTGTAGGCTACCTGGTGTTAAGTGGTCACTGCAACCCATGAACATCCATTTGCAACTTCAGGCAGTACCTTAGTCCTATCTAAAATCGCAAATAGATGCGTTGCTACTTCTGAGCACTAAGATGCTAGCCTCGTATTTAGTGAACTCCGGCATCCACTCTTTCCGAAGCACAATAAATTGCTTTACGGTGACGTACGTGGCTGGTACTTCCCCGGGTGGCAGCCTAGCTAAAAAAAATGTGCTTATAAATACTTAAACACTAAATGAAGACAAAGAAAAAGTAGAAATGCTTCCTGATGCCTAACGTTTAATGTGTTCTGATATGATTGATATTCGCGAACTTTTCTCTTTTAATAAACTATCGTAATATTAATATGAAGGTGATAAATGCAAAGTATTATTAATAAAATTAAAATGCATTAGAAAAGCTTTTGCTTTAAGAAGGAAGCTATTTATCCATTAGACGTATTGAAAGGTTATTTATTTATCACAGCGGTAATCCATATATAATTTTAAATACTCAAACGTATTAACATAGAGATAATATCTTGAAAGTATGTTGCACATGCAATATTTTAGCACTAGACAATCAGATCCAAAGATAAGTATGACGTGTAACTCACATTTAATGATGTTGACATTTAACCAAAATGCAGTTTAATTGATCGTTCAAAAATAAACAATCCACTTTTTTGTATCCGTACGGGTTTTTGGGGCTTTGATATAATTGTTGATGCTAGAGCAATTATGTAGGTTACCCAAGATCTTGCATATGCAATGAAATGCTCTAGACGTTGCATCCATGAACTAAATAAATTAAACCTTACTCAAGGTGCATTATACGAGTTAATAAACGATACGAGTCTGCAATATTTAAACAAGTCACTCATAGTAAGTATTTCAGTCGTTAAGTGCACAATTATAATTGTGTAAGTAAGTGTTACATACATTTCAAATCAAATAATAGTTTAGATGTTACAGAGTTCCATGTTAGAATTAAAATTTATCGCTACACTATCTTGTTTATCCTACTAATAAACTTATTATAAGTTTTGGTATGTTTAAATGTTTATTACTCAAGCACGGGAAAACGGCTGAACAAATTTGAATCTTTGGCACCCAGATATACCATAACTAGGAAAAATATATATATACGATACGTTTTATCTCGTAAACGTAGACGAAGTCGTTAGCAGTTGCTCATAAGAACAGAATAAAATGATAATAAAAACATAAAGATAGAGGAGTGGATTTAACTTCTTCAAAATGGTGGCTCGTCTTACTCTACCGCGTTCAATGAGTCAAAGTCCTCATACAACTTCCTGAATATTTAATTCCTTAGCTATCGAGTGGTGTCATTAAATTTTGTCAATAAATTAAACTTCATCATTGGAATTCGTTATCATCAGTTTTTTTAATTGTCTCTCACTGTGAAAGTAAATTTAAGCCGAATTCACGTCAAAAATAGTAAAAGCGTTAATCGCGATACTACTTAAATTATAAGTGCTCGTAGTCACAGTAAAAGGCATATATGTAAAAACCTACAGACGAAGAAAATTTGCATTAAGATTACATAACGTTATGTCGGTGCCCAGAGATATCCACATTCGAAATTCCTGTAATAGGTTATACACGTAGCTATATTTTGTATACCTACTCATATAATTTACTATCTTGGTCGCATATTTTACCACCTAAATGATCTAAACACATAAACATCGATCATATTTTGGATGATGTACTTTGATGATGAAAATGGGTTTCTTGTCTTTGGAATCTCTGATGTAGAGTATAAAGTAATATAATGTAGTACAGTAATATAGTAATATTCACAAATATTTTTGGAAACTCTATTCAGAGTTGACATATTATTGATTAGCCCCTTGGTGTAGTAGTGACCCTGACTGTTAACCCAGATGTGAGTGGTTCGATTCCCATTCAAGACAAACATTTGTGCGATGAACACGAATTATTGTTCTGTATCTCGTATCATAAAAATTACCTATTGTATATAACTATGTACTTAAAAATGTTTATGAATGATTATCAGTTGTTTGGTTAGCATAGTACAGGCCCTGCCTAGTTTGAGATCGAATGGCCTTTTCATAATCGTTCCAATATATTTGTTTTATTTATCTATCATTGTAGGTCTACATTATATTGCATAATCAGTATTGTGAGATAAAAAGACAACCTGTCAGAAAATCGTCTCTTATCTAATTTAGACAAAATCTATTAGCATACTTAAATCTGTACAGACTGCAAACGAATACTCAGTTCTGAAAATAATCTTTATCGAGCGATGTGACTTATTTATGAGCATAATTATGTGCAATTAACATCAAGTGTTCCAACATTTAATTGACCTACATTGCTATGGCTATAATATCATCGCAATTTGCCAAGCCCTTTTGGGAGTTATGTGTTTTAGATGATTTCTAAGTACACAACTGTAAAGGTCCATTTAAATCATCCCACGTTTCTAGACGATAAGAATACATACTTCTCAGTTACTAGGATTGATAACTAGGTAAGCGTTGAATACTTGTACGCTAAGAGCTATTAAATATTGGTTTCTGCTCGCGGTTTCGCCTCCGATATATATGTATGTATATACACGATAAAAAAGGGGCAAATACGTGTTGGGCTACGCGCAATGTAAGGTTCCGTAGTTGCCAGACACAATATGTGGATTTAGAAGGGTTTTTTAATGGATACTATGTAACAAATAAAAAAAATTACATTTTAGTTTGATTTCACTCTAAAACGGTCCCAATAGGTTACCATCGGTAACTGAAGATGGAGTTATAAAATCCAACTTCACAAGGGAAGTATAAAGTAAGACAACACAACGTCAATTGTCCTAGAAAACTATCCGATCTTTAATTAGAAATAGAATTATGAAAACAACAGTGTTCTAAAAATATAACTAACTAGCGACCTTCCGCGGCTTCGCCCGTTTGCAATTTAGAAATTAGGATAAGGATTAATACTGTTTATTAACTGTCACGGCAATTGATTGGAATGACAGTGGCGCCATCTGTAGAAAATTGGTCGTACCAACTCGAAACCTTCGCAGGCTCATGCACAACAACTTTGCTAAAGATCATCACATCATCAAATGCATAGTTTACGATTCTATAAAGGACATACACACAAACATTCATTTTTATATAATAGATAAATTATAATTAAGATGCTATGCATGTTTATTGTTGTACTAACCTATGATTTATTTGCCTTTTAAAGAAAAAAAATGAAACATTGTGTTTCATTGTAAATGAGACTATTTGAAAAATGCTGCTTTATATTCTATTTACATTATTAAAGATAATTATAGCCAATGTGCAGAATCTAAATCTCCCATGGAATTTGCGCTAGTTCACGCCATTGGATATGACATACCATAATGTCCAGTCAACTTATCACTCGCGGCATGTTCTAAGAAATTTTAAAGACCATTCTTACGTTATTTAACTTCTTACGTTAATTAATTCCGGACTCTTTTTCGTCCATCACCTTACGTCTGTTTAACTGTTAATGGTTTTGACCGGCAGTAAAACCTCAAAATGAACTATGCTCTTGCAATCGTATCATACAGCTGTATTGTATTGAGTGGCTTCACTATATTCTGTGGAGTTATTTATTTATTTATATTATTCCGTATAGTAAGTTAATAAAATAACAAAGTTTATAATAGTACAGGTCCAAGTTCTGCGTGTCATAATATTAATTGCTTCCTTCAAAATAAACTATTCTTCCAAAATAAAATACCTTGCTTGTTTACGACTGATTGTTAATGATAGGGTAAGACTGTATAATTTGCGAAAACAAATTGTATGTGGTAGTACATTCATTAGCTTCTAATAACGTTATCCCGTTTCTAGATTTAATTATTCGCTTAAACATGCGAACAAGACCTCATTACGGCTTCTATTGTGATTGCAATGTTCGCGTGCGCCTCAAAGATTTCTCACGACTGAGTTATCTATTAAAATATGACTTTTCTTTGTAGGTGACCCGCTCTCTGTCTATTTGTATGTCATAGAAATCATGATGTCAGATAAGTGCATGTAATCTTAATTTTTGAACGAAGTTCCTTTACGCGGTTTACAGTAGAGTGAACTGGCAGAAATCGTCACGTAAAAAAAAACGTTACATCCCCACCATTCGACCTTTTCGCATGTGCGTGTCCGTGTGTGATCATGCGTGTATATTGTGTAAAATATGATGACAATATGTAATTTATATTTCACTGTGTTATATTTAATTTTTAGATATGATATTAAATTAAGTTCAGAGTTGAAATAATAATGTAAGGAATTTCGTTCTTGACGGGGTCAGCCGCCCACACTCTTTTTTAATTTTTATGTTTTTATTTTATTAATCTTTGGGAAACATACAATATCACTGTACTAAATATTGGCTATACATTAAAAATACTTTATATTTACTTTTAGATGTGAATTGCAATTAAGCAATGTTTGAAGCAATGTCGAAAGCATGTATAAATATGTATGTAGAGAATGTAGAATATTTGTAGAATTAATCCATACAAAAAAAAACTATAAAACCATTATTAATAGAAAAACAAAAGAAAAAACAATTTTGTATAATAGGTACATATCGAAATTTTATAGTAATGTTTGACTTAAGAACACAAAACAACTAGTTACGTATCTGTAAAAATGAATTGTATTCTAATTAATAGAAATATTGAATTCCACGGCCTTTATAACATTAACATTCTTAGTAAAATGTAAATAAAATGTTGTAGCGTTAATCTATAAGAGCTTAGTACCGCTGATGCTCCAAATACATGAATATGGTTTACGAAATGTTCACTCACTCTGAAAAGGTCAGTTACCGTATTTGAATAATCAGTTATTTGTACGATGTGTCCAAGGTAGTGCGGAATTACATTACTTATTTTCAAGTGTGATCCAACAGCTGTCCAGTGCCAAATGACGTAAGTAAATATTTTTTCCGATTCGATTGTATTTATGTACGTTTTGCGATATCTTCGCTGATTGTGAGCCAACTTCGGGAGAATTCGACTGAAGCTTGGTACTACATAAAAATGATAATATGACCACGAACTTCGGAGATACACCACGGAGCAGTCAAACAGATAGGAAGACACGGAGAAATTAACTTCTAATGGTTGTCATTGGACTACTGAGCACGTCAGGTTCTGTAAGTCCTAGACATGATCAATGGAATTCCCTAACAAACAAAATGCGTTTCAGTTTTCCGCTTTATCTCTCCCTCTGAAAACATTCATTCTGAACTTAGTAATGTGCTGATGATAATTTCTGCAGTTTACATTCATACAGCAAGTTAGTGTCTTGTTTGTAAATGCATAAAAACTTCTTGCTTTTGTTATTCTTCATTTTTCTTTAATTTTACCAATAATTATTAAAAATTTTATTGTAACCAGCCTATAATGCCGCTATGCCGCAATTATCAGATTCACTTTCTACCATTCGCTTTCAACGAAAGTGTAAGTGACCATGACCTACCCCAAATATTCGATGACGCGAATGACGCTTGTGACGTGCACACTTTCACGATGCGCCGTTACTGACGAAAGTAAGAGTGTATCATTGAAAGTGTTTTGATCGATCCACTTACATACATACAGTAAGTTGGCCAAGTATTATCATCGAATAAGAATACTCATTAAGTAAGTAGGCTGAATCGACTATGATTTAAATAAGATACGAAGATTAACAATTTGTGAGAAACCTGAGAGATTTGTCAAAACTTCTTGTAGATTTTAAATTGGTTTTCAGAAAATCTTAATTCAGCCCAACCCTTTGAGATGCTAATTTCTTCATGGATACACAAAAACGCACATACACACATATGCACATAACTATATTTAAAGCACATTTTGTCAGAACCTTAACCTTTTCACTCTACAAAATTGTACCAGCAGCTTCTTGTTACATTTTTAGATCTGTTATCAATCAAGATACTTTTGGGGTCGACGAGTCTTTTAAAGCACAACTGAGGTCGCTGTGACACAATGACCGGTCCATTTTGAGAACGAGACAACATTTTTCATCGAGATTACAGAGTATTTTAAACAATGCAATTATCATAATTTTGCTGAACATGACGTCGATATTATTTTTGCTTGTATCATGGCCCTAAATCCTCAGATAACCCTTTTGTGAAATATGTAAGGTGAGTTGAATTTCTCAACAGAATTTACGTTGTATCCCACAGGGTAAATTATTTTGCTGTCGTTAATGCCTGCAGAATAGTAATGCGACGTTCTTGTATTACCTAACAGATATTAATGTTCTTTGAAGAAAGTTCTTATATTGTATATACGATTTTTTTTTCTCGCAGTATAAAATTTAGTACCCAAGATTTTATAGGAAAGAAGTAACCGAGCATGCAGACGCCATGATGTTAAGAGGCCTCTGTTAAACCATATAATACATAAACACATATTTAATACCTTATTCAACAACCCATAAACCACCCATCACCATATTCAACCTCAGACAGTATTGCAGGTCTACTTAGGATCGTATACAAATACGTTCCTTGATAATGGTTCGCGATAGAAATGGGTTCGTCAATATTTCCCCGTTCGACGAACCTATCATCTATAGATCATAGAATTATCATGATATTATATGAATAAGTAATATATCTTTATAATTAATTACCTGGTGCGTTTAGAAAGACACCACGGTTAAATCCATTTTTATTCAAACGCAATATATAATCTGTAGTAATTACATATTACGTCCTGGATAGAGAAGTGTGAATATCGCCTAGATTTGTGAGAACTATAAAGATGAGGCGACTACATTAACATCTATATACGATCCCAGATGAAGACCTTTCTACTTGATTTTAGGTAGAATTTGAATACCTGGTCTGCAGTGATAATTTTGAATCAGGTAACTAGCTTGCTCCTTCATTACTTTAATTTGATTAAACGTACTATAAAAATACTCAGAACGCTTTCTAAAAGTGACAGTCTTTCACCATTCTAAAATTAAATTAAAGATCTACCAACTTGATTCATCTGACATTATCAGAAGGCGATACTATCACGAAACCCAACGTTATAGGAGCCGTTAGCACGCGCACAATAGAAAAGAGCACAAGGTCCATCGCTTGTGGTGAGCCGTTGCATAAATTGCATAATTAGGCGACAAACATAAAAGGATCGTTGATGGACTGAGCGGCGAACCACGGAATCACCAAGCATTTTGTATAATTAAGGACGTCTAAAATTATTTTAGCGCTTTGTAGCAGCTGGGCATGTATGTATGGATGCTACGAAAGGTATTGGAGTAGTGCTACGATAATCACTACAGGTACATGGTAAAGTCTGAATAAAGTATTTATCATTTTTGTTGGCCTGCACTTGTTGGTAAGTCAGAAGAAGACTAAGGTATAAGTACAATGCGTTATCATCAATCCACTGTTAAAACTCTGTTCCTGCGGTTTAGACTATACATATACCTTTTCAGAGATGAGATATTGAAAGTTCATCATGCTGGCCAAATGCGGGATGACAAATCCGACCGAGTGATTAGGCGTCTTATATGCTTCTGCATTAAAATCATCTCTTGCCTTTAAAAATTGGGTTTTAAATTTTTCGTATCTTAAAAAAATTTTTAAATTACTTTGCTAAAATATAGGTTTTTCAAATTTTTGTCTGTTGTTGATGTATGAAATATGCTAACGGGTTTATTTAAGGGTGCAGCACTTACAGTTCAGTTTTTGCCACTAGTCTCTCATTGTAAAGGCGTTAAAAAATCTTGTATACACTTACTACGCAAACTGTCAATAACTGTTAGGTTAGTTGAATTAAAACTGAATGTATCATTGTATTCGTTGCAGTCAGAAGTACCCGCTCGAGTATCGTAACCGCCTTGGAATGGTCGCCAGAATTACGTCCTGTCATGACAAATGGTCACAGTAAGCTCGACTCACGAGTCGATGCGCCCGCTACAGAACCGGTCGTGTTTATTGCTGTTACGATATTTAGTTTATTGTTATAGATTAAAACCTGAAATGGTTTTAATTTTTACTGTAATACGTCTTTTGTACCAAAATAGTAAAAGGTTTAAGAGTAACTCTTACACTATGTACATCCTAAAAAGACAAAAACAAAAATTTATTAGTTTTATTTTTTTATACCTTTATAGGAAAACTTACAGCTAGACAAAGAATAAATATATGAATCACAATGTTAGAAGGCCAATTAAAAGTTTCCACAAATAGCTGAGTATGAGTAGTAAGTAAAAGTAAAAGAGATGGAAAATGCACACAATAACTTAGAAGAATAACTGTAGAAATATGCTTAGAGGTTATTAAAATATTTAATTTAGACCATATTTACCTAGTGAGATCTAAAAATTAAACTTAATTAATTATTAAACTTAATTAATTATTTTTAGAATACAATAATAATTATTTCGTATAAAATAATATTACTCGTATTCAACCTCAGAATTAGTCCTGTTTGAGGTTGTACATAATATGTATAAGAGTAGCCGATTATGAGGATTAAGACTCTCACATCTAAAGTTTGTCTACAACATTAAGTTTATGTCTACGCATTAAATCTACTACTTAGATTTGCAGCAACTTTATTACATAGGTCCCTTAAATAACTGATGGTTCTTCTATAAAAAAGCAAACATGTGTTAAATCCAACCAACATAACTGGAATAAGACTTTCAATTAAATATACTCACGATGCATCTTAGTACTCTATTCTATTCAGGTCCACGCCATATAACGATGCGCTTGTTCCATAAACGTACTTAGGTACTCGAGTGCGTGTATGTCATTTATACTCATTAGGTACAACTGTTTACTTGTCGACCGTTTAACTTCGGGGTCATCATTGAGCAATCATCATTACATTAATACGTGAATCAAAAACTTCAGAACCATTTCTCAAGAATATTGTGCACACGGAATGTGAGAATTGGCGTGGTTAAAATTTGCATGGAAGAAGTGAAGAAGTGCATTTTGTATATTGTGTGTGTTACATTAAATTTAACTGAACTAGATAGTAGATAACGTTTCAAGCCTCGAAATTTACCTAAATTAATCGTTTTAAATAAAGTGCTTAACTTCAATCGCAACAATATAAGGCTGCTGAATAGGGTTTTTATATATGAAATATAAAAATAATTAAATAAAACGCAAAAATACATGGAAGATGAAGGTACGCATGAAATAATCCCTTCTCATTCGAGAGGAGACCCGTGCCCAGCAGTGGGACTATGATGGGTTGCTGATTGATTGAAATAATCTTACATTTCTTGGGATGAATACAATTGTTTTAGTAATAAATAGATAGGTATCTAGTACAACATATTACTTTTTGTATATTAGTAAAATAAACGAATTTCGATCAAAGAGCGATCACTTGTTTATGTAATTAGTTTGGTGCAACGGCATACGGGTACTGAATAGTTATAAGATACGGTTGACTTCACAAACGTGATAAGTATATCTGTGCAATAAATGTTTAAATGACTGAATGTAAATATCCAAATTAAATTTGTAAATTTTACAACGGTAATTTTTGGAAAGTCGTGAGCTTTTTCTTTTAAATCTCTCTTCTAATCTTTAAAAAATAGAAAACGCTAATGTGCGCATTCAGATCTAACGGGCTTTATCTCATACTAAGTACGGAGCCCTACACCTTGAAGCTTTTATTCTACAATAAATCAAGGTTTATTTTACAAGTGTAAAAGACAAGTGTTGAAAGTCAAAGAACAATTGATGGAAGTCTAAAATAATATAATATAACTCGGTCGTGAGGCACAGGCATCAAAACCTATGTACGTACTCATAATTGCAACAATGTATTGAATCTGTTGTAAAATGTTTTGATTGTTGCGTCATTTAGTTCACTCCATCTATGGAAATGACGTTATAAATAACATGTTAATTTCAAAAACTTCAAAAATCGTTACCTTGGTTGATGTTCTGATAAGTAAATAACTATTAAGAAATAATGAGATAGTTCGGTGGTTTGTTCAAAATGTCTATCTCATCATCATCAACCCATCATAGTCCCACTGCTGGGCAGGGGTCTCCTATCGAATGAGAAGGATTTAGGCCACAGTCCACCAAGCTGGCCAAGTGCGGGTTGTTGCACTTCACATGCTTTTTCAAGATTTTTTTTTTAAAACTCTTAAGCGTGCAGGTTTCATCATGATGTTTTCCTTCACCGAAGAGCAAGTGATAATTATTGTATAATACGCACATTGAAAAATTAGAGGTGCGTGCGGGGATCGAACCCGGACCTACCGGAATGGTAGGCCAAAATTCAACCACTACGCTATCACTGCTCGCTATCATGTACCTATCACATATAATTTTCTTGGTAGTTCAGCAACAACTAAAATAAAAGAAAATGTGGAATTATTATTTATTACCTATTAGGCAATATCCCAAGCGGCAGACACGCACTGTAAAGCACGTAGCCCTCGTCTCCATGAGGCGTCTGCGCGTACACCCACTGCTGGTTCTTGAACACCGCGTTGACCACCGTGCCCAGCGGCAGCGGCAGCTCCTGCTGGCTCTCCCGCTGCGTCTGGTACAGCACCGTGGGGAACGCCATCACCACCGGGATGTTCCCTGGACGGTCTATTGTAGCCTGGACAGGAATGGATATAGAATAGGAATAGCCTGACTGGTAAACCCGCACGTCGTGGGTTCAATTCTTACCAAGGACATAATGTTTATGTGGTGAGTACGAATAATTGTTCCGGGTCTAAATGTAAAGTTGTTCGGGTCTAAAAATGTTGTATTACTTGATCCAAATGGAACCATAAAATTATACGTCTTGGGACGACTCACACACGATCATTTAATCCGAAACTAAGCTAAATCTTTGCTATGGCTATCCAGCAACAGATATACAAAACAAACATATAAAAAATTTTTGTTACACCCAGACAGAACAAATATTCGTGCATAATAAAGTGCATACACAAACATTTGTCCTGGGTGAGAATCGAACCCACGACCTCGCGTTTAGCAGTTAGGTTCGCTAACTACTAGACCACGAGGCCAGTCAAAGAAATAGAAAGAAATATAATTGCTTCAGATAGCAGATTAGACGCGCGAATAAGTCGAAATGGAATGTTACGAGTCCCAAGTCATACATAAGTAACAACAATATATTGTACTCGCTTAAGTGTCCCCCTAAATTACAATGTTACCTTAGGAAATGATCTGTATTACTATTATTCTACTGCACTAGCACTTAACCTCTTGCAGATATATCATTGTTTTAAATAAATCTCAGTGATGAATTGCATCGTACGCTTCCCGGGACCGTTCCCATGGACCACGCGAACGATTTTAACCGTTAAGTCCTAATCTATAAGAACGATATTACGCTGGATAAAGACGAGAGCTCAAGTTTTTAATACTGAGCAAGAAACGTGAATTTCGTAAATGATGAGCAAATTATGCCTTGTCCAATTCTGCGCCAATTTTGCGGGCTGCAACGTTCCGGCCGCTTGTAAACTTCAAAGTAAAGCACAAAAATGATATACAGCGAAATAACTATAAAATTAAACGATCACTTATGAAACTGAGTGAGTCGTGATGTTGAATAGGTGTTTTTTTGTAACAAGCAATGTAAGCCAGCGCAATTAGACTTGTAGCTAACATTTTTTTTTATTATTAGTGATGTAGCATCGCACATGCAAGAAAACTGATAGTAACCGGCAATACATAGACAATTACATTCAACCTTTCTTCGGACTAAGGTGGTTGCCTCAAAAAAGGCATCATACTTCGTCAGAAACACAATAATTAATTAATTCAATAATATTCCTTGAAGGTAGAAATGGATGTGACGGTAGTTCCCTTCTAATATACCATCTAATAACAACTCTATAGCATTACATAAAATAAGATTTAAAAACTATAAAAACAATGAAACTCTCAAAAAAATTTGTAATCAACCTATTCGCTACGGCTAGTGGGAAAATCGAAGGGTACAAAATTATTACACAAGACGAGACGAAGGCATAAGCAACTGCAATAATAATATAGGAGAATGAATAATGATCGTGATTTACCGAGAGCATTGCGATTCCTTTGTGAGAGGAATCCGTTAATACATGCAATAACGCACGCCAAAGGATGATGGACGGCTTTTTTCGCAAATTAAAATAAATGGAACAATGCTGCGTTAATTATTTGTTGCTGTGAGGCTCGAAACCTTCGGGGTAGTTAGTTTCAACACCTCAATTAATTATTAACTAATCTTTTAAATTTCGGAATATTTTTACGTATTGTAAACGTCACTTAGTAACTATACGTAACTTATAGTTATTAAAAACAAAAATTAGACGGAAATATTCTATTTCATACAGGGCCTTATATTGGGTAGTTCGTTTAATACGAGTAGAAACCGATTGCTTGGCAGAAAAATATTACGTACAGGGTAATGACTAATTGACTTTGTGAAGTCCGTTAAAATACGTTTAAAATTTTGTGAAACTACACTGTAAACCACAGAGTATATATTATTTTT
>DWNH01000216.1:0-17453 GCA_018249895.1 Tiana niger
AGTGGGCCATGCATTGCTAATGGAAACCAACCTATTGTCGTCTCATTTGTATGTAAAGGTAGTTACTAAGCGATGAGTAATACAGATTAGGTGTGGCACATATGTACATATAAAGTAGCTACATACGAGCAATCGTGTTTCATGTATTGCATTAAGAAAATAATACAAGAAACAAATGCGGACGGATCTTTTATTTAAATTCCTAGTTTGCTTAATTAATGTTTTTAACTTTTCATCGACTAAGGTTCGACAAGTTTCGTAATTAAAATATGCAAAATATGTCAGACGCAAGGGATCAGTCGCTATACTTTAAATTAGGAATGTTGCGAGTGTGTTTACCGAAACAGAAGTCGGAGCCGGAGGTTTTGATTTTAATTTATCGGAACCGAATTCGAAACTAGAGACGAGGGCTGGTCAAAATGACATAAGAAAATTCACGTCTAAAATACTATATGATTGTAATATACTGGTAACAATTTAATTACCAAGCAAGGGCTCGGAATATGGCAACACACAAATGTTAAAGCAAATAACCGAACGCTCTACGATCTTCGTTATAACCTCCGGTTTACAATTATCGGGGCCGAAATTAGAGTACAAGGTGTAAAATCGATCGGAAATTCCGACCTTTCGGTTTCGGAGTCAAAACTCTCAAACGTGCCTACTCTAAATTTATCAAGCGTTATTAAGAAAAATCAACGGTTGTTCACGTAGCCACAGATTTAAAGTATGCCGACTAATCAATTGCACCTGTCTATAACTGTGTATATGTAATTATACAGATAATACATACAGTAGGTATTACACAACTATACTAATACTAACTAACACAATTTATATGTGTTTCTGACTAGTACTGTAGAATGTGGACGTACAGAGTAGAGTTCCGATATATGTATACCGCCGTTAACAGCGTTCGAATAAAACATGGGCAACAAAGTTATTCATACGTCAGCGCTTATAAATAGTGCGGTTTACTTTTATCAAAACGCTATTCGTTTTTCAACATTCGAGTGTAATGATATATTATAAAAATGCCTTATTGCGCGTGTTCGTAATAAATATTGGGCCACTAATAATTTAGTAAGTAAATCATAGATGGTAAATCCTTCAAATGTACATTTATATGTATGTTACTTAAATATTATTGTAAAGTTAAAATATCTGGTCGTATTTTAAGCATCCTTATTAATATTACTGTTACAGTACCTAATATGTATATTTGTTTTATAACAAATCAAGAGCGGAAAATGTCCCTTAATTGTCATCTTAAAACTATTTATTATTATCACGGTCGGTCGATTTTATAGGCGACCTGATGATACCTATTAATAATTTGTTCTTTATTTTTAATTTGTTAGATTCTGATCTAAACGTTTTTTAAATTACCATGTAAATAAACATAAAAAAGAAATGTAAAAACATTAAAGGATCCGTTTCGGAACTCGATAAATAAATGATAATTAAAGTATATTTTCTTATTTACTTTACTTTAATTAACTTCTACTAAGCGCCTTATCTTTTATTAAATGAATGCCGTACGCATGGGCATAACAGTCATCCCTCAAGACTATAATAATTTTCTAAATGTAGATTAATAACGGTCAACGTATTGAACAAATATCTACGACCTGAAATAAATCAATATTTAAGTTGGAATGTGATTGTTTGTTTAACATTAGTAGGCCTATATGTTTGTTTGGTCCCTTGTAAAATTAAAATAATGTTCCAAGACCATTTGTCTAGTTCAGGGGTCGGCAACCTGCGGCTCGCGAGCCACTCTTTGGATGTAAAGCTCCTTAGATCCATACGCAAATATTATTTATTTTATAAAAAAAGAACATTTAAAAATCGTTCTGAATCTATTAACGAGGATTAGGCACTATTTCTATCGCTCAGCCAATTGTACTCGCTTTTCACGGCACCCCTCTCCCGTGACACGTTATTTATACAAGTACTTTTTATTGTTGGCAAGAAAATTTTTGTGACTCACTTTGAAATTTTGTAAATTGTAATTTTTATATCTTTCGATTCAAAAGTTTGCCTATCTTTGGTTTGTCCATGCTGTCCCGTACTGTCTGTAGTTGGTTCTGTCCACAGGGCATGTACCACCGGTCCTCACACATTTCTAACACAATAATATGCCTCACTGTAGACTTGGGTGTCGCGGTAGTACTTACCCGGGCGGTGGCTTAACACCTTATTACTTGCTTACTCTAAATAATGGTGTATTAAATTCACCAAACTTCCCATCCAGGAGTACCAGAAGGGCAACTCGGGGCTGGTGGTGGAGAACGCGGACATGAACAACGTGGTGTACATGTTCCGCTGCCGCGACTCCGCGCTCACTGTCCGCGGCAAAATCAACGGCGTCGTGCTCGACTCGTGCACCAAGTGCGCGGTCGTGTTCGACAACCTCGTCTCCAGCGTGGAGTTCGTCAACTGCCAGTCTGTGCAGATGCAGGTATGTTGCAGTTTTCAGTTATTTTAGTATGCGAAATATCCAGTGGCCGATTTCTTTTAAGGTCTAGTAAGTAAGATCTAGCGCGGATGTTAGGTTCGGCCACAGCTATGTTGCAGTTTTCAGGTATTTATCTTAAAATCCCTGAACCTAATTCAGGAAAATTTATAAAAATTACGAAGAAAAATAAAACTCACATACAGTCATCTGATCCCAAACTAGGCAGAGACTGTGCTATGATAACCAGACAACTGATAAACACATAAATATTTTTAAACACATACTTAAATAGATAATTTTATTTCCAGACACAGAACAAATATTCATGCTCATCACACAAACATTTGCCTGGATAAGAATCGTAACCACGACCTCCCGTTTAGCAGTTAGGTTCGGTAACCGTTAGACCACGAGACCAGTCAAAAGTCTTTTAATTAATTAAAAAAATATTAGCAAGATAATATTCTAATATTTATTAAAATTAAAAGTACGAATCTTGTAGTACCATCAAAGTTTATTTTCCTGAATTAATTAGAAAAGTAGGTACCTAAGTAAGATTTTGTAAAACCTCGTGAAATTCTGATAAACTTAATTGGTTTGAATTTAAATTAACTAAGCTTTATGTGTTGTTTTAAGTTATAATAAGGTTTATTCAAAGTTTTGAAAGGGTCATGGATTAGTGATATTCAAATTGGAATTTAGTTAGTAAGTACACTAACAGTATAATGAGGTGACATAAGTGTATAAGTGGTTAGCAAACCTGACTGCTAAACTGGAGGTCGTGGGTTCAATCCCCATCCAGAACAAATGTGTGATGAGCACGAATATTTGTTCTGTGTCTGGGTGTTTTGTTATATATATACATAGGTATGTATTTACAAAAAAAAATTGTATGTTTATCAGTTGTCTGGTTACCATAGCACAGGCTCTGCCTAATTTGGGATCAAACGACCGCGTGTGAGTTCTCCCAAGATATTTATTTATTATTTATTTACGAGATAAATAAATTTTTTTGTCTCACTCCATGCCATTGTGACAAAGGGATTTTACATATTCTTTGATCAAAACATACAGTAGAATAGATATGACAAGAATTTATGAGGAAGCTGACAGAAAATGCGGTCGTCGACTCTTCCCGCTGGGCTTGCGGGAAAATTTTCCTTAGCGTTTACTCGGATTAACGTCTTAATTAAGACTGTGAAAGTCCCTTTTTATACTATTCGAGCTTAGTCCGTAATTCCAAAGCTTTATGTAATTTAAAACCACTATTCTACAAAAGGTACTATAGATGTTATCGGACCGCTGCTTTGTTTTACCACCCGAGTATATCCGTTAATTAATTTGAAAATCGAACCTATTAACGACCATATAATTCGAATTAATTTTAAAATCGAATGTTGAAAAAACTATTGATGAACATTTAATTTTCATATGAAATATAGTAGTTACAAGAAAGATTAGGTTATAAATAGACTGTATCAAAATGATAAATAATTTTTTTTGTATAAAATGTCTAAATACGTGCTTCAATATGAATACAATATAGAATACTATAATTAGTAAATAATAGAAAAAAATAATTTTGTAATCAACAAAATGTTTAATAAAAACCATTAAAATATCATTAAGAAACGATATCACGGGAATCGTATTCGTCACTAGACTCACTCCATACGTCCTCTATGGCCATCTGGCCAATGGTCTCTTCCGGCAAAATAGGTAACGCATGGACCGTTCTGGGACTGCATTCAGACCGATTAAAATTATCAAAATGTTGTTCATCATAAGTGTTGCTAAATTCATTAGTATCAGCAAGATCCGGCACGCCCTATAATTAAAATAGGATTAAAAACCATTAAATAAACATAATTGAAAAACAATGTACAATATTTTTCCATAATATGCTACTTTTTGTGCCTGTGACACAGTTACGCGCTAAATTTATATTATTATGCAAGTCTATCGTAGGCTTAAACGTAAACTTTGTAGGCTCTATAGACTTTGTCGATTCAATAAGTTACGAGGGCCCTTAGAAGTTTGCGATAGCAAACAGTTTGGAGGTATAGTATTACGTGATCAAATATTTACCTCTAAGCTACTTTCCAAATTTGGATAAGTATTTTGGACGCAACTGAAGCCGGGTTGTTCGTAAGTGGCGACGTTTCTTAAATCGCTATTCGAGTCGGAGAGATCTCGAAGATCTTGTTTTGTATAGTCTCCCATAGCTTCTTGAGACGCTAACTCTAGGTATGAATTCACATTGAAAATAGAAAATTTATTGTTGATGACCATGTTTAACATCTTCTGCCAATCGTCTAAAAGCTTCTTGACGTTTTCCATCTGAACACAATAATAATTATGTTTATGTTTGTTAAACAAAGGGTGTGTATAATTATTAATCAGGAAAACAGAATACCTTTTTCTTTAAAATTGCGTGTTTCGTGGCACGCCGTAGTCTTATTTGCTTGATGTAGTGTTTGAGATAGTTGACTTTATACACGTTAGTTACTTTTACGATCTTGACGCGGCAGTTTTGCTTGAAATCAGCGTCGCTAGCCGATGAGTACACGCTCTCTTCGGGCGCTGGCGTTTGCTCCCCGCAATTCATCTCTGGCGGCCGCTCGGCACCAGCCCCTTGTTCGTATTTCACCTCCTTGAGTAATTGCACTATAAATTCGCGCTCTGAAAATAATTCTTACACAGCTTAATGAGAAATGGCAGATTTAAAAAAAAAAACTACAACATTAACATTAATATAGATGGTAATATACTTTTGTCCGCTAATTGACTCCTACTCGATCCTAATTAATACCTACTCAATCATGGCGGTAATATTATCTTCGGATACGTTATGATGAACCTAAATTAGATATACCTTTCCTCGACGAATTATGTGACTAGTAAGGATAATCTTGTAGGTAAATGAAGAAACCTTCGGGGGGAGGGTTGATATGTGTATCGAAATTGTCTTCCCATGGAGTGGTTTCGTGAAGGGAGCACTTTAGGTCTTCGTCGGCGGCGATTACTTCGCGAACCCTCGCACGCACCCTGCGCAGTCTCTCGGTCGCCCTCCGTAGCTCCATCCCAAGTTCCGTAAACTCCGCGTCTCGTACGCTCAATTTGGTGTTTACTATCTGAACCTGATTATATGAAACTTAATTAATAGAGCCGCTTAATACTACTGCGGTATTATTGTTAGTGGCGTTAAGCTCCTGAAATAATGTTGATATTGTAAGTATACAGTCAACGGATATGTTATGAATTGTAAGCGGCAATTCTATAGCACCGCATACTATACATACATACATACAACTGTAACTTATTATTGAATTTTAAACTTGGCACTTTATTCATGACTTTTCTTTGTTCGCGTTCCATCTCTACCTCATTATGTTACTCGTGTGTATAATTTGCATAATATGATGTTAGCAGTATTAGGGTGAAGGCCGATCGATTTTTCTTGCATATACATACGTATTCTAAGAATATTGTAGACTTAGTGCGATCGAAAATGCCACCACCACACCAATCTCTACTGTGATATTATGTTTCGGAAAAATGGTATTGTTACCGGCAAGCTTTAGATATTTAACCATCTTTGTCTTCAGAAGTTGCATAGCATTTATATATACACGGTACCTAGTAATACATACATGTATGTATGAAGTTGAATACCGATATTCATGAACTGCAGTGACATAAGGTAGCTCGCATAGCAATCGAGCTATATTTCAATAATCTAAAAAACAACATTCGTTGAGCACAACGAGCGTTTATGTAATTTGTTTTAAATGAAAATACATCTTGAGCTTATATTGACCTGAAGTTGAAGATCCTCCAATTCAATTTTCTTTAACTTCATTCGTTCCCGCGACGTCACGTAAACGTCCTTAACAAAGTTGTACACGTACACACACGTCGGCACGCTTTTAACGAAAAATAATGCCTGCGCAAATGAAAATTTGTAGCTGAACAAATTTACTGAAATGTACGTTTGTAGGTAATTTGAGGCACGATTAATTTATGGCAATTACTCTTGTCTTTTGTCGGTTCCTCTTAACTGTTGGCGATGTATTTGTTCAGACTGTATGTTTTAAGTGTTTTACTAAACATGTAGCTACGTACCACATTTATTGGAGTACAGTATACATATACTGCATATAAAATTTTAATGCAATACTGTAAAAAAGGTAATCCATATTGTTGTATGATGCACTCCCAGCATTTACTAACACTCCAAGGGGCTCCATTGGTTACTTCTTGTTTGCTTTCATACAGAAGATCTTCTTCAAATTTACTGATCATCTTAAAAAAGTAATTAATATAATTATCTCAACGTTGGTGGCCCGAGGAGACTAAACAAGAAAATGTTAAACATTATCCATAAATCCAATAAAATAAAAAGAAGCTATCAGTTTTATTATAGACGTTAATTTGTGTAAAATTTCTGAAATGTCAGTATGACATCGACGGTCGGTTTATTTTGTCATGAGAATATTTAAAAGAAGAATACAAAAGAGTTTCTAACGTGTCATTTGCTATAGTTTTTTATTGAGAGGTTATATTATTAAACGATTTAACTTACGTTAAAATTAAATCAAAGTCACTGTGTGTAATAAGAAACTTCTACTGATTGTCTTTTCCACTTGACATAGATTTATATAAAAAGCTGTCAGACGAGTTAAATACAATATTATACTCGGATTATTAACGTTAAGAACTTTTATAACTACTATTTACTAATAAAAATCACGCCGACGAATAGCAACCTAGTTTTGTATATAATCGCCAATGTATTACATTTTGTTTGGTTGTCGTTGAACAGGTTCTAGGAAAGGTGCCGACAATCTCCATCGAAAAGACGGACGGCTGCCAGATCTACCTGTCCGCGGAGGCGCTCGACGTCGAGATCGTCAGCTCCAAGTCGTCGGAGATGAACGTGCTCGTGCCAACGGCTAGTGGCGATTACGTATGTTTTGTTCTCACTTACTAAATATTATTTAGCAGTAGCCGGTTGTACTCCTTTACTTTTTGTTTTAAATCTTCTTTATAATAATATCTAAGAGTAAATTTAACAGAGCCATACGATTCTAACAAGACAACTGATTAACCTACTCATTCATTTATAGTTAAATTTACAACCCAAACATAACAAAAGTGCTCTTTGCGGGAATCGAATTCATAATTTCTTGCCTAGCCCTCAGGGTCACTGAGACGCTGATTAGATATAACCTGACTTTTGTACGAACCAGTACAAAAATACGGCAGTAATTTAAATCGGCTTATATTTAAAAAATCTAGTATTATTATGCTAGTTTGATTATTTTTAAAAGCTGTTTTTGATATTTTAGACGGAGCACCCGATTCCTGAGCAGTTCAAGACGACGGTGAACAAACCGCCAACCGGCTTGTCCACGACGCCCGTCGAGAGTAAGGGCTAATGACAAAATTACCACTTCATCAAGCTCGGGATCCCTTCGTTGCGGCGCTAGCTAGCTCTATTAATCGAGGCGAGCAAAATAACTTCTAAATTAGATAAATACGTTGCACGTCTAGTACATAATTAGTTCACTTTTTGCGCTTAGCCTCGGATCTAACGAAGCACGAGATGAAGTTGACGTACAGAAATGTAAACTCACGCCGCGTTCGGTTCCCGGAGCTGTTGATCGGTCTTATTTCTGTTATAATAAATAAATCAATCATCAATTCTTGCTCATTTCGCTCGATTCTAGTGTTTAAGATATAAATTTAATATGACGTAGAAATAATAACTGTAATTCAAGTATTTACTGGCCTGTATGTTGTAATCTTAACATGTTCCTTCATGACGCTCGTCTTTTTGTATTTTGTTTTTGACATTAAAAGCGAACTATCGATAGCTTGGAGTACCACCAGGTACGGGATCTAGGAATTAGTTAGGCTTAAGGTGTGTGAATGTCTCGAGTTTAAATATAACGGTTTGCATTTTATCTATGGCTATCTGTAACTTGTTAGTGATTCTAAAACCCCATCAAGCTCGAACCATATAACAGCTTTTGTAATATTACTTTGAGTAATCTTTTTTTATTATTTCATCTCATGCTATTCTATTACTGCTTAATTTTATTATTAGGACATATTTTAATTTCAATTTATTATAATTGTATAAATTATAATTTGTATTCAGTTGAAGTATTACTGCAGTGAAGTACTGTAAATCAATATCATTTGTATTCATCAATCTTTTGTATTAATGACATTGCGAATAAGAATTGTAATTATTTATTATACCTTTCTTATTTTGAAAATATTTTCTTTTAATTTATTTGTCAAGAGATTAAACTAATTTTTAAGAAATGTTTTTTTATTTATTTATATGCCACATGATTTAAACTCGATATCAATTAAACATGCTCTTTCTAAAAGAATAAAAGACCAAATACTTGTTTACATTTTATTTATTCATGGCTTACGTCGTCCATTTGAACAAATATTAACAGAAAGTCAAACGGAAAAGGTCTTCCATGGATTTTCAATAAATAGTCGTATGTAGAAGTAAACAACGGTTTGGGTATTTAAGGATATAAGCTATATGTACAATCCCAAAATGATTAAGTAATATATAATTATATGTATGGCATAAGTAGCTATTTGTTCTGTTCTAAAAGAATGTGACAGAAAGTCGAATTAATAAGAATAATGAGAGAACATTTCAAGTTTTGTTTACATTACATAAACTTATCTCTACTTATAAAATATCAGTCGAAATCGGAAAAAATTATTATAAATTAAGTATTCGCTATCACTGAAAATATTACAAAACGATCAATCCGGATCGTGTTTGTCAGAACTGTTAGTGACGTGCCTATTGCATTGCCACTCGTCGCTGCCGTCCGAACATTCTAGGAAGCCGTTACAAACGCTGGAAGCGGGCAGGCACTCGCCCAGAGGACACCTGTACCCCCTGCACGTATCCTTATAGATCGGTCTTCGATTCTCAGCTGTTTCTAAGTCGGCGTAAAAATCTTCTCCAGAATCATTTTCGTCGTAGAATGATTTAGTTTTGTTGGGTTTGGGCGTGTACTTCTCCATTACACTGTCAATCCAGTCTATGTAGTTGGACACTTTGGTGTAGACTCCCGGTCGGTTGGCTCGTGCACATCCATACCCGTTGCTCGTTACACCGTAAATATACCACTTATCTGCGTCCTGGAACGAAAAAATCGTAATTACATAATTAAATCAAGTCTAATAAGTTAACTAATACATAGATAACTGTTAGGCTACGGCCGCGTGCTTAACGCTTAGAGCGTAATAATATACTATCTCGTAACTTGCTAGGACGGCATGGCAACCGCTTCACAGTACGCATAGTTCGTTATATTATTTTTAGCAAATGTTTTGTAATTATTTTAAATGCCGGCAAGCCTGCAATCGGTCTTGGGTGGTTTTTGAAAAGGCTACCTGGCAGAGCAGCGGGCCGCCGGAGTCCCCGAGGCAGGCGTCGCGGCCGCCGCGCTCGTAGCCGGCGCAAAACATGTCGTCGGTGACCCGGTACAGCGGCAGCAGCCGCGTGCGCCGCCGGCACTCCGCCGTCGAGATCACCGGCAGCTCCACCTCCTGCAGCGTGTCCGCTGCAAACAAGCCCTACATGTTCATTGTTTACTCACAGGGTCTTCTGGTTATCGCGTATATTTATAAATAGAAATAATATAAATAAATATTTCGGGACAACTCACACATGGCCATCTGATGACAGATGTCATTTATTTCTTACCCTTTCCTGTCAAGATATTTACATACAGCTTCGCGCTAAATCTATGCATTTATAGACTAAAAACCAGACATACTAAACATTGAGGCTACTATATTGCTTATTCGAAGAAAAAATAGTCGCAGCGATCAGCGGTTGGATCTTAAACAGAATTTACTAAATCAATTATTTAATATATTTACGGCCGTTGGATCACGAACAGGGCTTACAACATAAGTCAGTAATGTAGATACTCACGGAAGACCCGCTCGTGCTCGTAGAGCTGCCCCCAGCCAACGACAGTGCAGTGGTGTCCGGCGGGCGGCGGCGCGCGCGGCGGGGGAAGGCAAGCGGGCCGCAGCCGCGCGTGCAGCGGCAACGCGTCAATGCGCAGCAGTGCGATGTCATTGCGGAAGCCGCGCGGCGCGTACTGCGGGTGCAGCACCACCTGCCGCACGCGCGCCACGCGCTCCCACGGCCCGCGCGGCCACGCGCTACGCCGGAGCGCGCCCAGCCGCGCCACCCAGTGCGCTTCCGTTGCTCTATCCAACAAATTCGCTTATATTAAAGTGCAAAGGACCTCGTGCCACAAAGACAAAATAAATTAAAAGTAAAGTAAAACCTTACCCTTTCTTCTTTCCACGTCTCTATCATGTACTGCTTTAAGGAACCAATCGCATTCATCATATGAAGCAATTAAGCCTCCGATGAACCAGAACCTTCAACTTCTGTATAATAATGATATTGATAACCTAAAGGTGGTAGATACTGAAGTCGGTTCTCGTATTGATACTTACTGGTAGAAGCAATGGCTGGCTGAGAGCAGCCACTGCGCAGCGACCAGCGTGGCGCCGCACTGGAAGTCGCCGTCGCGGTAGAGCGCCGCCTGCCACGGCCACGCGCCCTCCGCCGCGCCGCCGCCGCCCACCACCCTGCCCCACCGTACGCGCTCGTCAGATACACGCCTACCGTGCCTAACCATACAGTACTGCCTCGAGTGCTATCCGTCAATATTCAAAAACTGTCGAACGATATTGTCGATAGCGCTAGCTGCATATTGTTTCAAATATTGTTAAACTGTTTTCGTTAGCGCTGTACGTCTTTATTGCTCATTATTAAATTTCATTATCAAATTCCTAAAAACAGGTACTTTTCCGTATCGCTGTATTTTTAATTAGAAGTAGCGAGTAGGTATATGTTATCATTTTAAATACCCACACCCAAATCTACTGTAAAGCAATTTATTGTGTTTCGGAAGAAAGGTTGCCGGATTTCACCAAATACGAGGCGATCACTTTAGTCCTTAGAAGTGGCAACGCATCTGCTTGCGATCTCAGGTAGGACTAAGGTACGGGCTACAGCTGCATGGACATCCATGGGTTGCAGTGACCACTTAACATCAGGTGGTATGCATGCTCGTTTGCAACTTTTATTCAATAAAAGAATAGTTATTTTTGATAACAATAATACTTTCAATTTTAATTCAATAATATCGGATTATTCATGTAAAGTATTATTTTAAATCACTGATGTTTAGTGATACTGCCGTAGATGTCTAGTTAAGATCCACTTATACCTAGGAGTCTGTGCATCAGCATGTGGTCGTATCCCGCAGTCAAAGTCCTGGCAGCGTACTCTGAGCGCTCGGTGACGCGCGCACGATGATCTCCTGAAGGTCAGCCTGGAGTCAGCGGCGCGCGCGTTAGCGTTATGCCACACCTCCCAGTAGCCCGCTGAACTCGTCGACCGACCTTCCCGCGCCTCACGGACCCAGGGTGAATCACTGAAAAGCATAGGATTAAATTGAAGTTCCGTATACTTACTAAATAAAAATGAAAAATTCAAGTAAAAGTGACAGCTAATCGGTTTTCCACAGGCCGATTGGAATTTTTGGGGGAGTCTGAATACATGATAACATGAAGTCCATTTGGTAGTTTTTTGAACGAATCCCAATACACGAAAACACGAAGTTCGTTCATTTGGTATTAGAGGAATCTAACGTTTCTATGATGTAGGGGTCACAAGGTCAAACACAGTTGGGTCAAATTGTGGAGCATTTTCTCTGACCTTCAAAGCTCTGTCTCTAGTAGCGTTTGTCGTATCAATACAAGCAATATTTATTTAAGTAACAACTTCTTACTGAAAAGTCATAGCTCGGCAGATGGCACGTCCTAGATCTGGTAACTTCAATGAACTGTGCGCCTGAGAGACTACATCTTCGAAGCTTTCGATACATAATCTTCCCCAAACGCCACGTTTACGAACCATGACAAATCCTAAAAATGTATATGATTAGAATATTATTCCTTATACGCGAGTAATTTGTTTCTATAAATAATTTATAACACAAACAAATTAATCAGTTAAGACTTTAGCTCTTTGTCACTTACCTTCTTCATTGTAAGGAATGACTTCATTATTTTCTATTTCGTCAGCAAGCGCTACACAACTTTTTTCGTCGTCTCCAAGTGGACAATCTGGATTACCGTCACAAACTTTGACTATATCAATACATTGGCGAGCGTTAGCGCATACGTATTGTCCATCTTCGCACCAATCTAAAAAACAAAAATAACTACAAATTAAACTCTAAATATATTCTTTCTGACGCGTCAAGTCGCTGGCCTACACTGGTGCACTCAGTATGTCTTTGGGTAAATTTTTGACCTGGCCATTAGTAACTCTAGTTTGATAAGCTAAGGAATGAAGGTATCCTGGTGCTTCCTGATTAGGGAAAAGCTGAGTGCAGTCGTGACTATGGCAGCTTGTTCTTGTTCCTATTCCTTGTACGTTACTATGACTATACCTACAGAGGAATATAATATAATATCATTCGTGCCACTAGTACCTATCATCTTAAAGGCCAGACCACCAGCGACCTTTTTTTATAAACGGTGTACTGACGTGTCCAATATGCAATAGGACCTTTGCTGCTAAAATTGGCTACGCCAGTCACCAACGAGCGCACCGTCGTCGAGCTGAACAGCACAGTAGTTTACTGCCATAAAAACAGTCGCCGAAACCGAATATCGGTCAGGAAGACCATCATCATCATGGTAAAAGTGCTATGCTAGGCGTTCATGCAGGTATTATCTTTTTATTACAAATAAATCAGTGTGAATTTAACAGCACTCATTGCAGGATGTTTCATTTTCATCTTCAACCCCAAGGTGCACCTATTAGTAAGCTGGAGTCTTTTATCTGCCTATAGCAAAGATTATTATTTTGAATGCTTAAATCTAATGATTTTTTAGGTTGTTTTGAATTCGAGGCAACCGTGTAAGCGGGGCTGACCTACACATGTCCAATGAGCGAAGACATATCTACCACTAGCGATTGATCTGACTTGAATTTTGTTGATTAATAAAAATTGATAATAAATATTGAGTAAGCATACACACTATAACCTAGCTGCATTTTTTTGCCCCAAACGACGGCAAATGCAACATTACTCTATGTTCTAATTTTAGCAATTACATCTCTACACCCAATGCTGAATTCACCTACGTATTTTCCTGCACAATCTACGTTCCGGTTCACTTAAAAAATCTCTTTGGCACAGACAAAAGCTGTATTAATGCTCTTTCTACGTATATACTTAGATACCAGCCTCTATAAGGAAACGTAAAACCGACTACGGAAAGATCGAACTAAAAAGTGCTTCATAAATCATTTTTCATTTGTAGAAATAATTGAAATTAATAATAAGGAAAGTCTTTTATTGAAAACAGTTTAGTATAGAGAGAAAAAGTTACCTATATGCGCATTTTTAAGTCTGCTGTAGTAGGATCAAAATATTGGAATAATGGCCATAAAATAGTGCGTCCATATTTGTAAAAAAAATTGTGTAAAGTAACACATCACTTTTACATACATTTTCCGACAATTTAAAAAAAATGTGTAAAGTGTAATAACTTTCATAACACCTTAACTTTCACATACATTTTTCGCGCCGTTAACAATACAGTATAAAATATGTACACAGATAAAATAAGAACACAAGCCCATTCCTCTGGCCGATAAAGATAGCAAGGCAAACGAATCTCACGAAATTGATTTATCTGTCGCAGTCTTATATTTCCAACTGTTTTTAGACTGTGTAATTAAAATTGTTTTTACGATAGATGTTTTTGTTTACCAGTATTATAAAAAAATATGCTGTTGGTTTTATTTAATATTGTAATGTTACGATGTACGTACATTGTTTTTAAAGCTGAATGTATAACAACATAGGTATTAAATATTAAAAAATATAAACAAAACTTAACATACAAGAACATGAAACGTGGCTTTAATTTGAGTTCTTTTTTCTCTCTACTAAAGCAGTAAATCAAATAATTTACATACAATTAAGTAAAATTGGAAACAATTTTTTTAAATTCAATTAGAACTTATTTAAAAAACAAAATATGACACGAGAGTAATTTAACTAATACAATCAAATAATGATATGCCTTAAGGGTTTCTTAATAAAATTATAGCCTTATCTAAAAATATACGAGATACTACAATATATCACCAAACTAAAAATTTTAATTAACAATGTTTCACTTATCGATATATATTTTGTCATTGTACTTTGAAGTCTACAAGATAATGTGCGTTTTTACGGACTTTAATTTTTAAACATTTGATATACCAATGGAGTCTAACGAATTGCCATTAGACAAAAAATATTTCCTTAAACTTCAATGCTTAACGATAAGTTTAAAAGGACATAAGGTGCTATACAATGACGTGTCGGCCCGTCGCCACGTCCATAGTCTAAAGTGCTGTACTTTGTCATTGCACTATATTTTGTCTATTATTATTATTATAGCATTAAAGCTTACAGAAAATATTTTTCGTTCTTTGAAAATTGACTGAAAAACATCCAGAATTATGGCCACTTGATATAATATAGTCAACATAGGTCCAGGAGATACCAACCCATTTCTACCGTAAAGTAATACACTCATAAATACACTCAGTAATACAAAAATGAGACAACCACTCTTATTATTATGAGTTTGACAATCTATACGGTACTATTTTAGTATATGAGTTGTAGCCATAGTAAATAAAGATAAATTGGGTTTATATCCTATTTTACAATTAAAACTTTCAAAAGAAGTTTTCCGTGTCACAGCAGACCTCATATATTTTTAGAAAGACTACACATACGATGGCTCTTACGTAAATAATCGTATCCCACAGCTTTGTAATTTGTATGTGTTAATGTTACGGGTACTATTAACTGTGTTAATTTGAAAGTAAAGAAATAATAAAAAAACGCGCGGAACTCGGAGACTGCAAATTAATGCGGGTTAATTCAAGTTTTTTCTTTGAATTAACTCAAGTTACTCAAAGCCCGCGATAAAAGCTATGCAATAGCTTAATAAGTCACGAAATAATAATAAGTAAGGATTTTAGACATGAATCTCATTTCAATTAAATTCAACTATTCAAAGAAAGAAAACATGTCTAAGCTGTGTCCTGTAAAATTTGCATTACAATCAAAATTTGCATGACAATCATACGATTATATATGTACGTAGGAACCGTCGATATACATATTAACCAAGGGAATCATCGAAGAACTTAGTTCCTAAAAAAGTTTATTAATAAATTATTCTACGCACTCTTGTAGGCAGTTACTTTCTAACAGTGCCGGATTAGCCATGTAGCAAGAGTAGCAAATGCTACGGGCCCCGCACATTCGGGGGCCCCGCGCTCCAACGCCTGTAGAAGTTGATATTGATAGTGTTATCTCTAAATTTGCCCACACTAAATCCAGAAAAGTTCATTTGTAACAGTTTTGTTTTATTTAATAGGTAGGTACCCTTAACTTGAGAAAAGCAAACCAAGGGCCTCTTGACAGAATTTGCTACAGGCCCCGCGCTGGCTTAATCTGGCACTGAATATCAGTTGTGGGACAATAGTTCGATGATGGTATAATAATAAAAAAGTAAACAAAAAGCTGCGTCAAGTTTTTCTTTCTAACCCACTTTTTTCACAGGCCTCGCTGCATAGACAATAGCCGCCATTACCGCCACTGGCCGCCATTACCGCCTTACCGCCACTGCGCTCATTACCGTGTTTTTGCGTCTCCACCGAAGGGGTATTGTTCGGGCGCGTCTACCTGTGCGATCGAGATCTTGCAACTGACGCTTCGAATTGTTTACGCTGATTGCATCCCTTTTTTGTATTTTTATTATCTATTGGAGTAGTTAGATAGTTGGGCATTAAATTGTTTTATTGTACGTTAAGGAAATATGACGTTACTATTTCGGCTATTTTTGATATCAACTCGTACCAAATAAAAAATTTACTTGCATACACAAATCTCAACCTATACTTTATCTAAAAAAACTCGTAACTAGCTACTAGTTAGTCTATCTGTATTTAGGCAATACATATATTATTTGGATAATAAAAGGACCCCATTTGAAAATAACGACATATTACCTGCTAATACTTCTAATAAATAAACATAATTTTGGAAAAATAATTTACCAAAATTGTTTTAACGATAAATAGTCGTACGTTTGAGGACTGCGATGCGTTGCTATTTCTGAGGATCATCTACTACTTTTGAGGAGGCCACCATCTGCCTTCCGAACAGCCACTTGTCTTCCGAAACAGAATAAGTTACTTTACGGAAGAATTGAGTGTGGCAATGGTACTTCCCCGGGAGGTGGCCGACCACCTATTGCGCGCATGCCTGAAAAACCTCTGAATACTCTTAAATGAACTCTAATAATAATAAATAAAACTCTAATAATCTTAAAATGTCTCTAACTAAACCATTCAGTAGACCTGTATTATAGTGCTCCGTAAACCGTAGCTAAAATTATTCCTGATCGACAAAACCCACCCACACACTAGTAACTAATACGTGTAATAAAATAAATTCCCTGTATAAAATCGGTCGGGTGGAGGTTTTTTTGTCAATTAAAAATTACCGAGGGTTCCAGGTACTCACCCCGGACAATAAAACGAACTTTGTATCAAGTATCTGGTGAACGACAAGAACAGTTTTATAGTTATTAGTAAATTATTTTATAGGCATTTGTTAGAATGGGAAAAAACTTGACACAATTATTTAGAAAAAACAAAAGAATGGTAACTATATCTATCATCTATCTATATATTAATAAGAATCTAGAGGTACTTTTTCTGTACATTAAGTATTTTTTTAAAATTTTGATTGGGATGTACTTTAATAACGAGATAGAAGCGAAAAATATTTTTTTTGGAATTTTTGTCTGTCTGTCTGTC
>DWNH01000217.1:0-17449 GCA_018249895.1 Tiana niger
GGTTATCTACCTATGCAACCTAACGACTACCCTGTCTTGTCGGTGGACATATTTCTGTCATTCATTATGTTCACTACGATAAGTTCAATACTCAATCACGTTAAAACAACTAAACAAGTTTCTATAAAAATTAACACATAGGCCATGTTTTGAAATACCACAAAAGATATTGTTTATCCCGGAAAAGCGAGGTTGACTGTGGGTTTAAAAAACATACAATAATCTAAATCCATGCAGCTTTTCATGCGTGCACTGTATAAGCCGTGAAAGCTGTTTAAAAATAACTTATGGCATTGTGTTTCCTGAATAGTTTTCCATTTTTTTATTTATATACAATAATCAAACAGTTGCAAGCGAAGTGTAAAAATTATGTCACTGTTTAGATTTTTCATTTAATAAGGCATGTACTATATGTAGGTACATATATGTTCTACGATGAACAAACTTCATCAAAAAATTCAAATTTATACAATAACGTAAAAAACATTTTTGGTACAAATACAAAAGTAATACATTTAAGTAGGTACCTACAGATTAGACTGATTGTCTTTTCTTCGTAACATTTTCATAGAATTTACCTAACTAGTTTTTTATAAACGGAGTTCTGCTGCGGAAACTGTTGTATTTTTGACGTGATAAATTAAACTTAAGATAACTTAACTTATTTAACTTGAAAATATCCAAGCAGAAATTTGAGAAAACAAAGAAATCCGTTTTACTATTGTACATACATACGTCCTTTTTAAAAACCATTCATTATACGTACCACAAAATAGAGAGAGGACGTTTAGGTCGCAGAGAACGATCCACAAAGACGCTCGAAGCACTCTACCATACAAAAAGCCGTATCACTTCTTTTCATTTATCTCTGGATGCCTAGCTATGGCAGTTTCAATGGTACTACGTACGTAGGTACATGTGATTTATTACGTTGTGGTTTTTTTTAATTTAAGTAATTACGTTTTTACCGACCCATTATTGTCCCATTGTTCCTCACTGTGATGAAAATTGTTACAATTCACATGCCTTTCGAAATATGTTTTATGAAGAACAAATATAAAATTTCTTTTATAATTGTTTAATTTTACAATATTATTTAATATTATTATTATTATGTATCTCTTTTAAAAATCACGGGTGCCTGATGTTGTTGGACCCGGTCATTTGGAGGGCTTGCGTGGGGACACAGGTCCAACACGTAGAGGCCCTTTTGAGACACTTTAATGTTGTAATGTGATATTATTATTATTATTATTATCTCCTCCTCCGCTAGGTTATTATTCATTAAAACTGATCTACACATTTTCAAAATGTATGATAAAGAATTTAATCTCATTTATGTATGTACCTTTAACGTGAATGTTGTACAAGCCTGTCTTTGGTATCATATAACTTTTTTTATTGTTAATGTTAGTTTATAAGTGTTTTGCGTGTTATGCTGTTGGTGTGTTTAAATAAATAAATAACTGTTTTTTTTTTCGAGTAAATATATACAAAACATCTATTACACTATTTCAATTATTTATTTCCTTCATTTCTTCCTTTTATACCTCAATTTTGCATGTATTGATTTATTTAATTGCAAAACTTGTTGTAATTTAATTTAACGAATACGTAACGCGTGATAAACTTTAACTATGCCAAATCTCTGTCTTCGGCAATTCACAAAAAATAGGGACCGTAGTTTTCGCTTTACATATTAATATATGAATACAGAGTTTTGTCCCATTTTTGTGTAATATATTTACTTGTGGACGCGCTGTTTGTAAAAAATATTTCCTTTATAAGGTTCTCTAATACAATTCTTATATCAAAGGACATTATTATTAGAACGGGGATACCGCTTCTGTGAACGGGAATATTTTCCTCTTCTTATATTAAAATACGAGTTTCTGCGAATATCGTACCTACACTACAAATGGATATGAGATAAATTAAAAACAAGCATATCACTTGTAACTTTGTATTTATGAATAAAAATGCTGTATCATATTACATAATCACGAATTTTGATGATAATATAAATAGCTAATTTAAATTTGAAGAAGAATAAAGAAAATAAATACTCAAAATGAGTCAAGTTTAATAAATATACAAAAATCAAAATAAATATTTATTTTAATTAATCACTGATAATGGCAATATGGTAAAGATATGTGAATTACTAGGAATATGCTACACACCATGTTTTGCTCATACTTCATTTAACTTTAGATTTATCTTTGGCGCCAGACTTCTTGAAGCAGATTGGGAAATTATCAACATTTTGGAAATATTGACGAGACCACAAAGCTTTGATTTGATTGATAGTATTGTAATAAAGCACAGCTCGCGCCAAGGAGGTAACTGAAACCATGTGTCTTAATTTGCACAAAATGAGTTTAATAACACTTCTAGTAGGTATCTATAACATATAAACTTTTGAAGCGCTGCTATGGAAGATTAGATACATAAAAATTGTTGTTTTTGTGCGTGTCAGGGGGCTTATTAGAGCTTTGTTGTGTAATGTTAAGAAAAGTACTGGATTGATTGATGTTTCTAATTTATACACCAGAAAACATCATCGATTTGCAGCCTTGTATTGCATAAAAAAAGACGTCGATGTACTTCAGTGGATTAGAAAGGATTGGTCTAACTTAATAAGCAGTCAAAGGATATTGCACATAACGCCATCTACTGGCATTAGAAGAACTAGCATATAACGCCATTTTCATTGTTATCCGTTTTTCTTTCCGTCATATAACAGAGATGGCGTTGTTAGATTAAAATTTTTGATTTTCTTCCTTTTCAAATGATTAAGAAACTATTCGAGGCTGAGAAGAAAAAAAAAACCATAGAAATCAGTCAGTAATCACTCAGTTGTTCGAGATATCATAAAAAAGCCGTTTTATACTAAATTATACTAATTGTAAGGTAAGAAATGTAATGGAAGTGTAGGAACATTAATATAATACTTCGTGAGTTTTTCCGTTGTTTTAATAGTTATTCTACATACTAAATGAGGTGGCAACAAATTCAAAAGTAGAAGGTAATTAGCAATAATGATTTTTTATTGAATAAAATTAGTAAACGAGCTTGCTGGCCACCGGTATTAAATGATCACTGCAACCCATAAAAAACATCCATACGCATCTGCAGTACCTTAGTCCTACCTTAGTCTTACTACTTCTGAGGACTAAGATGGTCGCCGCGTGTTAAGTGAACTCCGGCAACCACACTCTTCTTCCGAAAACCAAGAAATTGCTTCTCGGTAGAATTAGGTGTGGTAGAATCAGAATTGGTATATTTGTATATTAATTGCCTCTTCGGATATTTTTCAATAGATGGCGTTCGTTGCAGACCTATCGTTTGACAGCGGCATCACAAATCAATTTTAAGTTATACAAAATTGGGTTGTCTTGTATTTTATAAAACAAAGAAATAAGGAGACAAATAAACACACTTCTCTCATGGATATTTAAGACTTTTATGTCAGTACAAGTATAACATCAATAAATAAATAATATAAAAGCACAATTATTACGCTGGTACCGTTATTTTATTTAATGTTTACAATGTCATTGTAGTTGCCTATTATAAATAAATACAAGTTTAAGTTTTATGTTATACCAATACCAAGATGTGGTAAGTACATTCGAATAAACTTACAAAATAGATGCGTTTATATAACAGATACACACTTTTCATTGTCGGCGACACTCAGTTTAATTGATATTCGATCACTACCACAAAACTAAGAGTCAAAATTTCATTTAGGAAAACAATTTAAAAATTAGAGACAATTATTTTTACAGTTACCTTGTAAAATAGATAGGTATTCTGTGAAGTTTCAATGGTAAATTTGTTGTGTATAAACAAATAATACCTACTTATTTTGCTTGTGATAATTCATCCGACAATTTTTTAGTTTTATTATTAATGTGTGTGTATTTTGCCTGATGACGATTTAAGGTACAATAGTTTAGTTTTTTATAAATATTCGTGTGTGTCCTCATAAAAACATAAAAAAGTGACATATAAACGCACCTAAAATAAGTGTTTGACTCGTGCATGCCTACGAGTGACTCTTCATTTGGGAATAAAAACATAGTAGCTTTGTTATTACGAAGCATTAGTTAAAGCTCTCCAATTCATACAAATATAAGTAGATAAGTACATTTTAGTTTAATAAGCTCTAAGTAATACTAGTTCATTGGGAACTGAAAAAGTACAAAACGATTACACGACTAAATTAATATCAGTTTATAATTTTTTGATGTTAGTAATTATAAAACAAAAATAAATTACCAGACAATTTAGACGTAAAAGCTATTTCTAAATACAATGGTAAGTCAATAAAGAACGCTACTAAATTCAAACTATAGGAACCTAAACGTCAGTTCAAGATCTTTTATTCGATCTGTGTAAGAGCTTCAAAAGTCAATAAGCTTTTATTGAATTGTGTAAAAGGAGGTACTCGTTATACAAAATAGCTCCAGCTGGCTAAGTTTTCATTAAGTTAGATCATTAGGTATACTCCTTCCAAAAATAATGCACCTTTCAAAGTTACGCAAAGTTCATCAACATATAATTAAAGCCCGTTTACACTTTCCACTCTCTTCATTAAAACTATAGTTTTAATGTTAAGTCAAATTATATTTTATCATAAATATCGGGCCTGGACGTGCATGAGTTTAGTTTGAATCGCTTTATGTCAGATGCAGTCTTTACGTTCGAACTGATGGCATGATTTTAACATTATAACTATAAAGTACCACAATAAGAATCTTTCAGCAATTTCGAGTCATATCTTAAAAATGTCTCCAAACATAGACAATGTTAATATTATTACTCATAATCAAACAGATATTCGATTTCTAACACACTTGTAACCTTTTTAAATACATTATAAGAAATCATCAGATAAGGATAGGTTTACAATAATATACTTATATTAACAACTATTTAAGAGCCGAAAATAAATACAGAAGGCTTACAATGAAATGAAAAGAAGAAAGTATAAATACAACTTCAAAGATTTATTATCGAGGCAGAAATAAATGCATAAGATAATAAGTTAGCGTAATATAAAGTTAAGGTATTCCTTTGTCAAATTTTAAATAGATAACTAGCCTATAATAACAATAAATAAAATCTTAAGGCACTGTTTTAGGTACCAAGATCACAATTTCATTAAATTTAACATTCATATTTTGTAAGTATGTAAAAGATTAGAGCCATGGAATGTCTAGTTCCTCATGTGGACTACGAAAACCAAATACTTTTTTTGTGTCAAGAAAGACTAAATTTAATCGAGGAGAGATAATTTAGATTCACTAAGGAAGTATTATTAAATCTATTTATACAACTACTTAAAAAAATAAGCGCATACATTTAAGTATTTCTGCATTGTGCAGAATAACAATACCGACACAATTTACAAATAATTATGTTAACTAAATAATATGCAAGTTTGCAAAAGTGGTACTAAAACTACTTAATAAATATTTTTTTGATTTAGCGAATTGTCGATAGGTTGGTTTAATATACATAGAAACAATATAATCAAAAGCATATTTACAACTTTAATACCGTTTGTATATGATATACTATTTACAGGAAATATTGTTTATGTACAAGTATCCCAGAGGCACGTCCTGCGCGCTTACTGTCCATAATCACTTTCGAAGCAATCGTCATTTTGATACACAAACACTGTTCTAGCGATAGAGGTACGAGGATGGGAGAACAAAATCTCCGACGTTGTAGAGCGCGTTCGCATACCAGTGTACGCCTCGAGGAGTATCTTTGGAGCTGCTCCAACTGGCCATCCACCGAAGAGGAGCCATTACGGCATGCGCCAAAGAATGGCTATTTACTAACGCGTAACAGGACGCTAAAGCATCATCCACTATAATAGTTCCGGCTTTAGTCAAGGGCGCAAAAACACCACGTTTCGACATGACACGTGTGTCAACTACTCTGGAAGGTCTCATCACACTGTTTAAACCCCGAGTGAGAAGAACGTCTCCGATCTGAATATTCGCGGCGAAAGACTCTCGCCAGCCGTCTGCAGCCGCGAGGAGTAGGAGATGAGATGGCGTGGTCGTAATGGTCACACCGTTCTCCGCGGTGACTTCGATGAAACTTCGTGTCGAATTGGGATCGCGGTCGATAAACGTTAATACCTGTAAGCAAGAAAAATAATAATTTATTTAAATGTGTTTTACATATTTATACATATAGTAGGTAACTAGTTTTTAATTTCAAGTAGTAACTGATAGGAGTTGAATGTTGAAATAACTGTTTATTAGATTGTACAATCGCATAGAAAGCTCCCTTATCGCCATATCGCCGTATGACATTGTGCCTTAAGATCACTAAAACAAAGGTAAAATGGAATGTATACTAGTTTAAGAATATAATTTAAAATCAAAATTTAGATTATACTAAACTAACCTCTGAAAAAACCATTTTCCCAGTGTCGTCCGCAGCAAGCACTCGATCACCGATCTGTATAGAGGCGATGTCACGAGGACCCTCGTCCGTGTATACCTTGGCACCTGAAGGAAAGCATCCAGCCCCAGTCCCCACTGACGACTCTGAAAATTAGAACATATTTTCTGTTAGTGTTAGAGCAAAACTGTAATACAAAAATATTATCGCCAAAAAAAAGCGTGTGTGTACTTATGTACACGCGTTAGAAGTTATACTTCTTTGGCGTAACAAGATAAAAAGTAACGTTAAAACAATTATACATATTTTAATTTATTAAGGGCATATTAAGAAAGAGTAACAGCAATAAAATGAAGAAGAGAAACATAAAATCGTGCAAGGGACGATAGTAAATTAGCTCCGTGCAGTCATATCCCTTTAAGGAATAACGAGATTTCTCTACGCTCGTAATTAAAATCCGATAAGATACGAAACAAAAGAGGATCCCAGACGCTTTCTTGTTGCCAGTCCCGGGGTTATCGGTGCGCCTGCGCCTACCGCTAAACTGCGCTCTTTGTTTTGTACAGGTATTTTTGTACGTCACTAACAGAATCCCACGTTAGCGATATATATTTTTACTCACAAGAAAAATTCTCAGAAAATATTAAAAGTGAACCTAAACAAATTTTTAACCGAAAAAATTCAATCCCTTTTACTAAATCTTTTAAGCCATTGTTTGTAAAAAAGCTACAGGAAAGATCGAGGTGAGTCTAACTCGCTAAACTTTATTTGTTTATTATCTAATAGTATTTATTTAAATCCGCATCCAGCTTAAACTGTACCTGTGCATAATCTCCATTTTACAAAAAGTGTCTATTTGCGTGCAACTAAATGGCATGAAGGAGATAAGTCGAAACGGTTGGGATGTTATTAAAAACTGGGATGTGTAAGTATTGGTTCGGAAACGATTCACACTGTGGGTTGCCGCCGAAAAGTTACTTCTCTTACAATTGCAGAGAGAGGTGCAATTACACGCTTACACGGTCACAGTGGCGGTAGATTATTGCAAGGATGCCATCAGCCTTTGCGTGAGCTCGTTAAAATTTGATTTGTTGTGTAACCGAGCGATAAATTCCACCGATCCAAACACAAAGCGACGGAAAGGGCCCTCGACGGATCGCATTACACAATAACCACACAAATTAGATTTCGTTCAAAGTTAATCTTTCATTGTCCATATGTGGATACATCATAGTGTTTTCATGGCGGCATCTTTACTTTTTGTAACAAACTAGTGTTAAACTTTACTGCAGGGCTCAAAGAGAGAATAATAAATAATTGATATAGTTGTGCGATGAGTAGTCTTTATGAATAATAATTTATATTTTTAATAACTATAAAATTTTGACTAGCCTCTTGGTAAGTATAATACCTATGTATTATTAGCATATAAGTATGTATTATATCGTTTTTTTAAGTTTTTATGTTTATTATCTGGCCTCTTGGTCTAGTGGTTAGCAAACCTGACTAAACGAGAGGTTCGATCCCCATCCAGGAAAAATGTTTGTGTGATGAGCACAAATATTTGTTATTAGTCTGAGTGTAGGTATTGTTATCTATGAATATAAGTATGTATTTAACATATAGGTATATTTATGTATATTTATTAGTTGTCTAGTTACCATAGCACAGGCTCTGCCTAAATTGGGATCAGATGGCCGTGTATGAGTTGTGAAAACATATTTATATTTATTTATTTGTTTATATCAATAACATTTATAACTTTATTATCGATTCTCTTCTTGTCATCAAATTAATTATTTAGGGCCTTTAGCCTATGTAAAGAGTTTTATGAAACAAACCCTGATACTATGTATGATACTGTTTACTGATGCCTCAAATATTGAAACTTTACCTAAATTATAAATTACTTAAGTAATTCACCAAATACAATATTTGTTATTTTCTTGTTATTTAAATTCGATCAGTGAATAATTTGATGTCACAAATATTTCATAAATTGAATATCTAGTTATTTTTGTTCCTTATTCTATCGGCTGCATAACAAGTACTAATGTAGAGACATCGTTAAAAGCTACCCGACATGGTTTATACAAAATGAAACTATTTTCTAAACTCTGTTACGCTTAACATTTACAAATTTTTCACCTTTATATTTGAAATAAAAAGGGAAGATACCAATAACCACTTTAAGGAAATACCTAAACCATTGTAATAGCGATATCTTGTGGAATACATAATTATGTATGTAGGTTCCTCTACCTTTTTTAATTTTTTCTGTTTAATATAATTTAACTATAGTCGCAGAAGAATAAATATGACATTATAAGTTCTTCCCTAAAGTCAAAAAGCAAACGGATGCACAGAGGTAGTCTAAAAGATATTACAAATTTTTACATGAAACCATTTTTTATATAACAATATCATTTAAATAAAAATGACCTCGTTACGTTAAACGACTCATAAATATTACATTTGTTCTTTGAGATATCTCAATATTAATTGCGCTTTATATTACCAAGCAAAACGTTGATAACTACCTAAATATGTTTATATTCATACGTTGTGCACGATTTTATCACTACGCTCCCGCAGTCAAGGCCCATCAACCCAAACGTTAATGACATTGGCATGCTTTCTTAGCCTAAATGCTTGCCATAAACAAATTCGATGTCCTAAAGCCAGCCAAAGTACGATTTCACAGTGGCGTGACGTAAAGTTAGGTTCAAGATGCGGCGATAAGCGGCGCGGGTGCGGGAGCAAGGCGGCGGCGCGGTGCGGGGGCGGCAGGCGCGCGCGCTCCGAGTGGCCGCGCTGACCCCGCCCCGCGGGGACCACCGGGAGAGCTAGGCGGCGCCTGACCATACTGCCGGTGCCAGCCAGATAAATACACGCACGTGACACTATTCATTTAATCTTCTCAATGGATCATACATCAACTAAGCGAAATTCACTAATGTTGCTGTCCGTCAATTTGTAACCTCCAAATTGTAGGACCTTGAAAGCGCATGCGCAGGCGCACTTGCGTTAGACTAGGACTGTCATGAGCGAATTAGATACGTCGGAAATTCATTCATATTTGTTATAAGATATAACCATGGTCCAAAGGAAGGATTCAGTATAGCTTCTTTGAATAATCATTTCATCGATGTCAATCAACCTTTGAAATCTAGATAACTTCTTCTAAATAGCTGTTAATTTTTGCAATTGGGATACACATCTAAATATACAATACACAATATAAATATACATTCATCATCAACCCATCATAGTCCCACTGCTGGGCACGGGTCTCCTCTCGAATGAGAAGGTTTTTTAGGCCACAGTCAATATACATTACAAGATAGATTAATAATCAAAAGAAAAAATGTTTTATTGTATCTTTGCAACACGTTTATGTATTGCCAAAAGCTATTAAAAAGTTTAGGTATGTTTGAGCTTTATTTTAAACATTAACATAAAAGGTATGCTGTAATCACCACATTTCATATTTATTATTCGCCTTATCGTTATTTACGACATTTTTCTGCCTTGTAGTCACTTAAATGCCACTTCATTCCTTTGATGTGTGATCTACTTTGGTTATTATCTCAAAACATTTTATTTAAATTACTAACTTCCATAGCCCATATATAAATTTAAGATATTTTATCAATAAATCCGCGGCTTTTTTAGCATAGGTATGCTAATAACAATGGTTATACGTTAATCGTTGATCTTGCATCATTGAAGATATCTGATTTATGCTGTATGGGAGCAGTAAACCGACAGGCCGTGGCCATGTGAATGCCGAACCACATCGGCCATGATTCATGCGGTTGATGCTCGCAATATTTATACAGATTATATTGAAAGGGCATAAGCCATAACATAAAATGATTTAAATTTTAAATCATATAGCAAATAACGAATAGTAGACATGTTATTTGATTGTATCAATTTGTGTTACGTATCCTTTGGGATGAGGAAGAAAATATACCTATATCAGTAGGCTACTATGGCCATGTAATAGGACAAGATAACATATTTTTTTCATCTAATTTACATATATTTATATTGTTGAATACTATAATTTCTAGTTTCCTGTTCAAGGGTGCTGTAAGTAATTTGGAAAATGTTATTGTCATCATCAACCCATCCTAGTCCCACTGCTGGGCACGGGTTTCTTCTCGAATGAGAAGGAATGTTATTGTATTGCAATGGAAATATTTGATATTTGTACATACATAATTTTATTTATTTTCGGTATTCGACATTTCTCTAAATAATGCTTTATATGTTATCACAGGTGCTATTTAAAACAATAATTTTAGCACTAAAATACATTCCTAAAAAGTTTAGTGCGCATCTTAATAATGGTGTACAATAAAGGGTAAATGTATCTATGTGTAACTATGACTTATATAGCTACGCAATGTATCGAAGACGGTTTAAGAATCTCTCGACGCTGATAGGTCATTAGGGCTATATTCATACAGCCTATTATAATACATATAGGGTCAGTCTTAACTAATTCTCGTACTTAGGAGTTAGCCTCCTCTTGCGTTGTCTGAAGGGAATTAACAATACTCCATAATCATTAACTGTTGTTAAATCTTAATTAATTATTGTTTATTGTTGTAGCAATCCTACTAAAACGCGTGTTGGTTAGGGTGTGGGAACGAGCGCGGGTCCGGCCGCAGCTTTCCGGGATGTGGCGTGTCGGGTGTCGGCCATTCGCACGCATGCCCCGCGCTCGCCCGACCGAACCACATCGCTCACTCGCGCTTCTATCCTCCACTAATTTGGATTTATAAAAACAAGCATCCTTGTAACCGAACGATGACCCCCCACCTATCGACATCACCAATTAGTGCATGGCAATTTATTTTATACCATTCCAATGAAATCTGCTTCTGCTTTCTAAGAGCTTAGGGTTTTTATAATAACTTTTAACAATAAGTATGACCGCCTACAAATTAAAGAAGTAAGAAATTTATTAATATAATATGAGTAGATATTAAAAACAGCTTGTTGCTAATACAACAACAACAACAACTATTATACTTTATTGTGCACCAATAGATAGAAAATAGAATAGCACATACATACATATATCTACAATACATACATATGTATGTACATTATTAATATCTTCTCATAATGTACACCCTAAAAGTGAACGAACGCTTTGAAATGAATGAATGAAATAGATCTAATAACAGTTAACACCATAAAAAATTACAGAGACAAATTAAAATTTAGTTAATGCTGAATTTTCTTGCCATTTTTAAAAATATATATATATTTTTGTATTCTATTTTCTTGTATTATAGCTATTTATTTATTTATTTATTTATTTATTTATTTAGGTAATACTCTCTAATATCCCCGAAAATTCAATGAAAGTCCTTCAGTGGCTTCGAAATCTATTTCCGACAAAAAATGCAGACAAACTGGCAAATATTTAGACCATAGACAAGTAGACTAAAAACGATTGATTATATTTGGTAAAGTAATGAGTAACACATCTGTTTAATTATTAATCTTAAATTATAATGTCATCGACAGACACTCCTATTGTATTTATTGGTAAGATAAGGTTCTGTAGTCGTCAGTTAGCAGGTGGTTTGTAAACCCCTTTATAGTTACATACGTCCCATTACATGTATTTTATAAAGATACATTTGAATTAGCTACTTGAAAAGTAATTTTAAGAAATCCAATTTTATAGTATGAAAAAGTATATTCGATCTTCTGTTTAACTCTACAAGTTAATTAATAATATAGAAACAAGTTACAAGTTCAAAGAAGTCAAAGTTAAAGTAACTTAATCATAATGTAAAAATAAATTTAATTTTCTAATTATTTAGGTTTGTATTGTTTAAAATAAACGATTGGTATTATTATTATTACTATCTCTATATCTGCTAGCTATGTATTAATACACTTCTTGTTTCATTGCATGCAGCTCTACATAAAAGGTTATACGCGCGTTGATGTCTTTTTAAGGAACTAAGAAATGCACTTCAGATCCTACGACAAGTGCTTAATAAACATTTCATTCAATCAAATATGTTTATAGATATTATTAATTCGATTCTATGTTTAAGAATGTCTTTAAAAGATTTTTAAAATTACCTTCTCATGCCTTTAACATAATAATGCCGAAAACATAAAACCTATACAAAGAAACAATCAACGGTGACCAATAGCTTTCAACTAATGGGATTCAGTAAAAAACCGCCAGCTATTTTATTGGTTCCACGATGATCCAGTGCGATACTTTAATTAAAGAGATCGCGTAACACTCAGGACTGGTTTATAGATCTTATTATGCTTCTGACTCATTTAATAAGCAATATGTATGTATGTATGTACATGTGGCCATCCACATATTTAAAGCTTTCGATTACTGATTGGATTGATAATTGCTACATTTTTAATTTTATTAATTTGCCCTCAATTAACATACCTACTTATTTTGAATAGTCAACTGGATAAGTTCCGTCTGGTGTTCAATTGTAAATTATTGCTAGTACAATGCCTATAATCGCCTGATTGATTAAACAAAATTATGAAAGCTGCGTCGAGCGACTCAAGGTAAAACAATGTAAGTAATTGTAAAAATCGTTTCGAAATATTAGTAAGTGCACAATGAACGAAGAAAACTCGTGCACGCCCTGGCCTTGACCGCGACTACTGAGAGCCACGACCGCAACAAACATACTTACACAAAGCACATTAATTATTTATAAACTCCAAATTAATACTAAAAAGTCCTCGATCGAACAAACCGCCAGAATAAATGAATAAACATTGAAACAAATTGGCCCCGACTGATGCGACTCCGCCAGATATAACTGACTGAGCTTTTAAAACAATGCACCTAGCGTTCTTCTTATTGGGTATGATATGTTACTCTTACTGTACAGCACCTGTCCTTGTACTATTTCTCACTTAAATATTAATAAAAACTACATTACTTGAATTGTACCAATATTGATATGCTTTTAGCACTAAACGACATTAAAGTGCGTTTTGTCACGTAACCTACCCAATGCGGAACTCAGTCATGTGTTTGTTTAGCATACTGCTTATGAACGACACATGACACTAGTTTACTTACACAAAAAATATCAAAAACGGTTTTTCCGTTAAGCCCTTGGGGAATATATATTATTTACTAAGTGACACTAGTTTACTTACATAAAAAAACATCAAAAACGGTTTTTCCATTTACTTAATAACATACCGTACAAATATGTTACTGTAACAATTATCACTTAATTTGAGATTTCTAATTTAGTTCCGTGGAAATATCGTGAAAACTTTGAGTCATAGGAAATATTATATATTTTATATTTCCCATGATTCAGAGTATATATAAATATTTTATATTTCCCAAGGGTTTCAAAAATTATCTGCTAAACTAATTGTGTGCAGAGGGCGTATGCACCCGACTACCTTCGTAACGTCTAATATATGTACATTCATATAAATACTTGTTTCTCTCATCGTTATGTTGCATGTACACATATAGCTATAAGTAGCCATTGAATCACCGGCGTAATTATAGAAGTGGGGGATTGGCTGCGATGCGGCCGTGTGGAAAAGAGATATACGCTGTTTATATCCTAAGTGGAAAAGGGAGGTAAGTTAACAAGAGGCTTGTTCGTCCGTTTGATCGACACCGCCGGAGAGCGGGCGCGGGAAGCTGTCTGAGGTGCATTCTTCTTGTAAAGCTCAACTATATATTTGGCCGATCCGTAGGCCACTTTGAACAGTTATTTACCCATCATATGAATTTATGAAGTACGCTTTTTAATATTGAAAATTTCTATATGTAATGATTTTTAACAAATATCATATTTACTGTTATATTCGGCGAATTTTTTTTTTGTGTTTTGTATGAATAAAATTGTATTAAAATATATTTGGCTGTACTATATGAATCTAGCTTTATGTGATATTTAAATAAGAAAAAAAATGGAAACAACTCTTCCGCGCTGTTTTTCTGAGCCACCAAAATGAGTGAACCTAACGAAGAAATTCGATATATTATGAAGTTATATTACAAAAAAGGGAAAAATGTAATACGAGCCAAAAATATAGCACAAAAAACTTCTGACGAATGGTTCTAATCCACCTAATGCAATAATACAGTAAGAGTAGCACAAATTTGTTTAGGCTTTTTCAACCTGGAGATTTTAAAGTCAAAGATGCAGCTCCTATTTTCAAATGTAATGAAAAGAAAACTTAGAAAAACATAATTTGTATATAAAATAAGAAAAATCTTTTAAACCCGTTATATATGTAATTACCATGAGTACTTCTTTTATTACCAATTATCTTTGATATAATTAATATCAACTATAAATAGAATCTGCGATCAATTTCACGTTTGCAGTTTGAGTGTATTTATCAAATAACACAAACCTGTTATTAATAACATATTGTATGTACAAAAAAGCAATTAAAAACAAAAGCACACCTGTTTTTACGGAGCAGTGTATGTGGTTACGGCTCTCGTAGAAGACCCAGTCGAAGCCCGCTTCGACAGCAAGGCGCGCTAGCATGCCGTACTTGCTGCGGTCCTTATCGCTGGTAGTCAGGTCCACAGCTCGCCCTTCATAGTGTAGTGACTTGTCCACGTGCGAGTTGTCTTCATCCCAACCCTCAATGACTCGTAGCCGTACTCCTGGCCATTGATTCATCACGCTGATCGCCAGTGTGTTTAATTTCTCTTTACAACGCTGAAATTGATTAAATTGTCTGGTTATTTTTGTGAGCTACGTGATCATTCAAATTTTTTCTTGAATTTTTAAATAATTAAGATATATACATATGTATATTACATCTAATAAGTTTCGCTACTATTTTTCACGGCGAATAGCTAAAAGTTCAATGCGCCAAAATAACATCGTATTATCATATCGTATTTTATATAGCTTTTTCTGTTGTATTATAACTTTTGCTTTTTTTATTATTTACATATTTGCGACCAAATCATTCTCAATTTCATTTATATGAATAATTTATAAAGGACATCGACTCTTCATATTACAATGGTTAAGATAAAGAAGCTTTTAGAGAAATCACATAGCTAGTTTATTATTTCTAAACGCATATGTTTTGTTTTTAAGTACTCGACTACTTAAAAACTCAAGTGCAACTTATATGTTTACTTTGTATTAACTTCTTTACTTTATTACATACTTATGAGTAAATTTTCATCAAAAAGTAACTCGTCTAATGGCATGTAGGGTAAGCTTTTTGTTTGCGGCTGTTAAGGAAAATACCAATAGACGTGCTAACAAATTGACAAACGCCGCCGCCTTACGGCTGAGCGGCCCAGGATGTTGGATATTTTGCCGTGAAAGAATAAATCAAATTAAAACACGCCACACAAAGGACTGGACACGATTTTACTTGTGAAATAGCTATAGAGACAAATAAAGGAAATGTCAAAATATTTATAAAGAAAACGGACAATAGTGCACGCTCCGCATGCCTCTTTGTGCCGCTATGTCAACTCACTCTATGCAGATTTTATAGTGAAAAAATTAAAGATTGACGTAACGAATCGCGGGGTTGGGCACCCCGCTTGGGAGACGAGGCTGTTTGTATTCATGTAGGAGATATTTGAAACACCGTACATAATCATTTCTACGAATTTGCGACCACTTAATAGATTTGTGTCGATTTAAACATTCCTTATTTAGCAAAATAATTCCTAATTCTTCATGGTTCAGACTGACTGATCTACAATGCCACATAAAAGTGAAGAATCTAACATTTTATGTAAATCTTTAAACGGTTGAAAATAGTTGTAACAAGACATAAATCAGTCAACTAATAAATAAAATGTAACTTCATTTAGTTAAATGTTGTTACACTAAGCCAGGTATGTAATTCTGAACTCAACATCGTCATCAATTTAAGATGATGGTAAATGCAGGAATCGATTGAAGAGTGAAACAGACACTAAGTGAAGGCAGCGGGATGTTCAATGTTTGCTCCTTGCAGACGTCTCAGCGCGCACTAAAACAATCGAACGCTAAACGTATACTCAAACACAACGTGCACTTTAACGTGGGAACACGACGATGGCGCAATTAGACTCTCACACTCACACTGTTCGTAAATTTAGCTTTTAATTTTTTAATATAGTCATAAGCCTTTTCGCCCTTTTTCGTAATTTATTGAATGTGACTTCTTTGTAACATTACTAGCGAAACAGGTCTGTACGTATATAAGACACATAAAGTCGTAGGTTGTATTGTGACAAGTACAGTATCCATTAAAGAGAAGGTAGAAATGCTGAATCAATATAATTTGCATATGTAATCACGGTATCGATTGTAGAGCATGCTTCTCTGGTATTTACTGAGGTGGCAAGTGAACATAATATACGCAAGTCAAGCTCGAACTAGCAAGAAGGGGGACGCGACAACCGGGCGGCCCATTATACATTCATTATGCATATTTTTAGTAAACAAGCTGTCGATCACAATACGCTAGCGCGGCGGGACGCCTCCCTCTGACACCTCGGCCTGTCCCGACACCATATACCTACACGTCCTAATGCTACGATTGTCATTGTAGCTGTATGCACCTACACCTGATAATCTTCCAGTATCAAACCAGTTTTTATTGTAGTATCTACAAGCCAGGTATATACACTTGCAAATTATCAAATTACACACATGAAAACCTTATACCTATCCAACGATATTAATTAAAAAAACATAACGAGCGTATCGAATACCTAAGGTCAAGATTGGAAGTAAAATACGAAGCTACCTGAACCGGTGGCGACTGAGGCAGTTGCGGACGCATAATAAAGGCCGCTCGAAGGAATTGAGGCAAAAATGGAATAAAAACTCGGAGGATCATCGCACTGAAGCAGCGGGTGCAGTAACGTGAGAACGCATGAGCGCTGCGCTGTAGTCTGTAGTACGCAGGGCTATCTCGAATACGAGTACCACGCTATTCCTACTATCATATTTTGCATGCGTTATTAAATGATTTT
>DWNH01000218.1:0-17426 GCA_018249895.1 Tiana niger
CTATAAATAAAGGAGATTTAATAGGAGTCTTACCGTTTGCAGGAAATCTAGTAATAATCAACATGAACGGTAGTATTTTAATCCAAATGTTAGAACATGCTGTTGCAAACTACAATCTGTTAGATTACCCCGGAGAATTCTTGCAAGTTTCTGGGTTAAAAGTGGTGTATGATTTAAGAAGGCCATCAGGATCGAGAGTTGCAAAAGTTGAAGCGAGATGTTGGAATTGTTCTATTCCAGAGTACAGCGAAGTTAAAAAAGACAAAATTTATAATGTTATAACCATAAGCTTCTTATCAAACGGTGGTGATGGCTACTCGATGTTCAAGGGATTGCCAACCAGAGTGTTAGAATACAACGAACTTTCTTGTACTGAGCATTACATCAAACAACACAGTCCAGTGTATCCAGAAGTAGAAGGTAGAGTCATTTTAATTGACGAAAATAGCAAAGATTCCTCGACTAAGAATTTGACACCATCTTTGTTCCTGTCGATAATCTCCCTTATTAGTTTAGGTATGTCGTAGGATAGAACACAATATAAAGCTAAGACTCCGCTTTATTTAATATCAGTATTAAGTTATTTATAACAGTGTTACTACTTTATTAGTTTATAAGTTTATTTTATAAGAAAAAGAATTTAATAAATTGGTTTTTACATTTTGCTAGATGTTTTTATTTTGTAGATACTTTAGTCGCCCTTAAACCATAAAAACCTTTACATAAGTGTATAAAACAGGTAATACATACCTATATACATTCTGTGCACATAGATTCATAAGAAAAGAAGAGAAATAAAACATTAAAAAATTTGTGGAACAGATATTGAAGCTTTTCTTAATACGCTACGTAGCTTTCCTTGATGTTATATTAAAAGAAAGACACTAGTTTCACTGCTAAAAATTAATTTTGACAGGTACCTACATCTCACTTTACAATAGGCACCCTTTCCAAGTGTGATCACTGCGAGTCCTAGGTCTTAACTGATTAAATGAATTAAGTATGATTATAAAGAAAACAAAAATGCATAACAGCAATGTACTGAAAAGGCCAAAAAGAGAAGTACCTTTTGATGACCTAGCTTAAATTACTTAATTATTAGGGTTGTATTAAATTGCTTCACGGAAGTAATATGTGTTAATAGACACTACTAATGTCCGGTGTACATCACCGGTCACCAGAGTTTCACAGGAACAGCAACACATCTATGTATGTACAACTTCAGATAGTCTGACTAATAGCACTGTCTGAGGCTAATTGTAGATGTCTATGAGTTCCAGAAACCGAGGATTCGTTTGCTACTGCGTTCCTAAAAAAAGCTTTTTTGATGGAATTTGCCTAATGTCAAGAATATAAGGAAATGTAAATCAATCTTAAAAACGACACCACGCAAAACTATACCGCGATAAGAGTTTCTTAAAAACTATACCGCTCGACGCTGTCAGTCTGTCGTGTCCCCAGAGTCAGTCAGTTGTGTACCACCAAATTTGTCCGAGCATTTTTGGTGGTGCGGGACTCTGAAGAAGTGTTATAACAAAATATAAATTAAATAATTTTTAAAACGGATTTTAAATCTGTTAGATATTGAATTTTTATGTCAATATTTACTTCTAAATAACTATTTAAGTACTTACTCTTATAATTTCTTGCAATATTTTTTTAAAAAAAAATTATCACAAAATAAAGCCGTGAAAATTTCTTAAACTTTCTTTTAATAAAAATTTTCTTTCTTTTAATAAAAATTAAAGGAAAATTAAGAATAAAAAGAAAATATCCGATACAGAAAAAAATTAATAAAAAAGTAATAATATGAAACATACTTCGAGGGTTGAATCTATGTTCAACAGTCTCTAAGTAAAGTCTAACCTAAAATTAGTTTTGTAAGCATAGGAAAATATAATACCTATTTAGGAAAACGAACGAACGAAATCTCAGAGATCAATATTATTGTTAAGATCATATAATTTTTTTGTTCATTGCTTAATTTCATAGGAAATTGAAATTGACTATCTACAGTATATCACTCGGAAATCGACCTATCACAATGGTATTGCAATATCGGATATGTAAGAGTTATTATTCTAAGCGTAAAAACAATTCTGAATAGGTGTACGAGTCACAGTGATGGACTAACAGCGGAGCGGTCTTAGTGGGCCTCCAAATGTCTATCTATAAATTTACTTGATCAAATCCTAAATAAGGCTTTAAAAATATGCTCAGTACCTAAGAGGTATTACTAGAGAGGTATGTTTAAGTCAAATTTCAATTTCACTTACTAGATTTAAACAAGATAAACATACAAACTTGCACATAGCATTGTAAGCTTAATACAATAATAATAAAGTTACATCAACTTAGACAAGGGGCCTCATACCAATGTAAACTTAATCAAATCTTCTAAAATTACATCAACTTCCTAGACCAGGAGCCTCATTCAGCTTTGCAGCCCCGCACTTCTGATGGGCGTATTCCGCCACTGTAAAGTGGATTTAGTTTTTGAAAGAAAGTTAATTTATCTAAATTTAGATAATATATGTGTTAGATATTACCCTCTGTTATGTTCTACATACTTACATTTAAATGGTTTTATTTTACTTACAGTCTCTTGGGAATCATGAATTGGACGAAGGCGTGGAAGGACTTACACCGTTTATCAGAAACATGACAGCTCCAGTTTTAGCGGCTAATTTAATTTTAAAGGATGTTCCAGAGTTACAACACGAACCAAATTTATTAAATTCAGTTATTCTAACAGTAAAAAACCGGAAAATTGGTATAGTAGGATACTTGACGCCTGAAACCAAATATCTTGCCCCAAGCAGTAGTTTAGAATATGAAGATGAAATAGTAGCAGTGCGAAGAGAAGTTTTTAAATTAAAAAATAAAGGAGTCCATATTATTATAGGACTCGGCCACTCCGGATTCCTTAAAGATTTGGAAATAGCAAAAGAAGTTGATGAAATAGATTTAGTAATAGGAGGGCATACAAACACATTCTTATGGAATGGTAACAAAACAGATGAAATCCCAGAAATTCCTCAAGGTCCGTATCCTACAGTAGTGAAACAAGAATCTGGTCGTGTAGTGCCTGTTGTCCAATCTTACGCCTATACAAAATACTTAGGTAAACTGCATTTAATATTTGACGATACAGGCGAAATAGTAAAGTACGATGGTGATAACATTTTATTAAATCAGGCCATTCCGAGAGATCCAGAAGTTTTAAAAATTATTGATAAATATCGCTCTAATATTGACCGGATAAACAATGTGGTGGTTGGAACTTCGACAGTACCTTTGGATGGTGAGCAATGTCGCTTGCGAGAATGTAACTTAGGTGACTTTATAAGCGACGCAATACTCACTTATACAAAACAATATTTCTCTAATAAGACTCCAAATGCGAACATTGCGATAATTCAAGGAGGCCGAATAAGAACTTCTCTGAACAGACCTGAAAAACCATTTGAATTGACCAGAGGAGATTGGGTAACAGTCATTCCTTTTACAGATTCTTTGAATATAGTGACTATGAATGGAACGATATTGCTGAAAGCACTTGAACATTCCGTGGGATCATGGAGAATCTTAGACGCTCCTGGACAATTTATACAAGTTTCTGGTATGAAAGTAATTTACGATCTGGCAAAACCATCGGGATCAAGAGTTGAAAAGGCATTAGCTATGTGTTCTTCTTGCAAAGAACTAACAGATGTTCGCAACGAGCATGAATATCAAGTAATAATGCCGGAATTTCTTGCAGATCGTGGAGACGGATACACTATGTTCGATGACTTGCCTAGAGAAATTGTTCCGTACAACGAAATTGTATGCATTTTAGACTACTTAGCTAAACATAGCCCAATACATCCTATAGAAGACGGTCGCATTAAGGTTCTCAATGAGGACAAAGTTGAAATGTTCCCAGATTCAATAAAGAAAAGTGTCAACATCAATACCAACAGGTTACTGCCATCAAGAAGTACATACGTCCGATATGATGCACAGCTATTATTTTCAGGACTGTTAAGTTTAATTCTTCTACAATATTTTTTATTATAATATGATTCAACTTAGATAATTATTGCATTCCTAGTCATGTATGACATTTTTTTGTTATTTCATCATGACAATATTTTTTGTTACTTAGGAGACTTAGGAAATGTTTTTGTTATAATAAAAGATATTCAAGATAAAATATATTCTTAAACTTGTTTTTATTCAAACAAATCATAATTATAGAACTTAGTTTTGTATATAAAAATAACTAATAAATACAACAAAGACACTAAAAGACTAGTTTTTAGCTTCAAATTTAATACTCTGCTATAATGCAATCATATGCTATATTATAATGTTCACATGATTCAGTGCGATATATTATAATGTTATCTTCAAAATAAATTTCTTTAAAAACAAAAATTAATTAAATTTTAAGCACAATAAAAAGGCAATGATTTCAAATAACAAATAAGATAAAAAAAACATGATTAGATGTATATCATAATCAAGATTTCATAATTAAAATTATATAAATGAAAAAAAACATTGAAAAATTTTATATAGATCATGTCAATGCAGTTTATGCAGTACCTAATAGTAGTAAACTTCAAAATACATAATGTATATATATGACATTGCAAAACTATACAACCTACGAATAATAATATGTCAAAAAACGTACTCTCATATCTAAATTTTGGAGTCATCAATGCATCACGAAAATACCCAGAACAAAACTCGCACAGAGTACCGCAACATCAATCTAACTGTTTGTCCGTGGCTAAAAATATTCTCAAAATATTGGTCGAACCGACTCGATACGGCATACTGACAACGTCGCGTGATTCACATGTAAGAGACGCCCACTGCGGGATAGTTTGCGTGGCGCCATTTTTAAAATCAATATGCGGATATAGATTTCTGGACATATTATTATTCGTGTACACAATATTAAAGAACTAAACAATGCAGAAGCCAAAGTGTGAATTAAAACCTGGTTTGAATGATAACAACGCCATTGAAAGGTCATTCTAAAACTACAAAAATACGAAAAGCGTCTTTTCGTAGAATATCTTATATTTTACCAGCGTTTATTTTATACGCTCAGAAGTTTTATGATCGCAGTTTGCAACTAATATTTAAAATCATTTATATTATACGGAAAAATGTCAACCAGCAAATCACAAATGTGTTCCACAATATATGTATATAACTAAAAATGTAAATAGATAAAATGACATTAATAAGTTCAAAATTTTAACTATGAGATTACAACTATGAATATGTTTATAGTTTCTTAAGATTCTATTGAGAAAAATTCTATTTATTGTATGATATAGATTCTACATAGTTAGAGGTTCATGAATATAATCTATCCAACATTAAACGGTAAGAGTATATTGTATGTGATTATATATTTGTATATGGCTACCTTTATATAACTCCTAAGCAGTAAGCAGTAACATCATAATAAAAGGAGACACATTTTCTATGAATACAGCTAAAGTTCAAACCTGACCAAGTTCTAAAAAAATTTAGTTAAACATTGATTATTTTTTAGATAAACATTAAACATTGATACCAGAGTGTCCAAATTCTAAAATAAATCTTGACTTTTCGACCTGATCTTACCCACCATATTTAAAATAATTTTTTTTTAATTTGTTTGAAAAGTAGTGTTGAATCAGTGAAAAAGTGTATGGAGAAAACAGTTTGAATACTTTTTTTCACAAACTTTCTTGATGTCCTGTTTGATTTCACTGAGTTTTTCTGACTACCTTGAGCTTTCCTGACATTCCCTGACTTTCCATAAAGTGAACACCCTGTATTCATATTCAAGATTCAATTTAATATTCTAATGGACTTATGTAGTTTAGGGCTACAATAATATGTCTATCATAAGCAATTATGCTGTTCTTAGATTAAACATGTACTGGCTATAGTACTGAGTATATGTAAGACTTCTAATTAAATCGTGAAGTTAATATTTAACTTTAATATCCCACTCTATTATTTCACTATGACCATAAGGCACTACGCCCTGAAATATGACTAAACATTGTTTTAAAGCTTCTTGACAGTGTGACAATTCCTCACAAGGAGCATAAGGTTCTAAATCTTCACAAAGCTGGCACAAAGCCTTGTACACCTCAACAGCTACATCCTTATCTCCTTTTTGTAAGCTCTCAATTGTATTTGAAGCCAATACCTCATCTTTTTTCTTTAATATTTGAATGGGAATTGTAGTGGATGGAGCCATATTTAAGTACATAGGCCAGTCATTTACACATGCCTCACAAACACAGTTGAATTTGTACTGAAACTTTAGAGAGGCTTGTCGGGTAGGGCAATCTTGCAAAGCATGATGTGGCCTGGAACAAAACATACATACTATGTGAAATTATTCAATCTATTACTATAATCTCTGAATTTTCATTAAATACATGTTATGGATAATACATTGCAGAATATTATAATCTATAATATATAATTAATATATTATATTTTATAAGTAATAAAATATTATAAAACATTACATGACATAAAAAAATATAGGGGAGAGAATAGAAGCAAAGAAAGGAAGCACCAAATCCAAACGAAGAAATAATTTGCAAATGCAATAAGTATAAAGAAATAGATTTTTCAAGTTTAAGATCTTTATTATGCCTCATAAAGAATTATACAAATAGATTTAAATAGAAGTAGATTTTTTAAAAATATGTCACAAATTATACGTTGTTTTTAATTTGAAGTTGGTTGAAATTTTAATAAAAAAATATTTAACAGCAGTGGCACAAAGATAATGACAGCAAGATGCCAATATAAACTTGCTATCATTGTCAAGACTTCTACCATTTCAAGAGCACATATGCAATGTTAATAACATATAACTACGATATGGCTTAATTTTAAGCAACAGAAACTTACCCATAGTTGTCAAAAAGTTGCTTTCCTTTTTTAATTGGTCGCAATGCAAACAGCTTCATTCGTCCAGAGCCTAACTCGGAATACCTGACTACATTAGGGGCACAAGAATGATTCAATAAGCTATGGAAGGCATAAGGGGCACTAGCAATACTGAGCTCATCTAAAAAGTAACCTTCTTCATTTTGTATATTAGAACTTATCCCATGCATGTTAGTGGGGCTGGTCATGATATGTAGTAACAGTGTTCCAGCTACACATCTTCGAATTTTATCTGAGTCATCACCATTATCTCCCTTTAAAAATTCAGTCCCATCAGTCAAATACTTTAGAAACACTGCAGCTGTTATTGACTTTTGAAATATATCGGATATAGAACGTTTATCTATATTTGACTCTAATGTATGAATGGCTGCATAAAATTTGGATTCATATACCCATTTGTCATCAACTTTTACATGACCATGGAATTCTGTATTAACAGTAGCTTCAGCTTCATTGATTGTTTGAAACAAACTATTCCAAGTAGAATGGTCGCTGCGAGCTTTTATAACTGTTCTAAGCGCCAATAGCTCAAGTTTAGTGAAATTCATATCAATTAAAGATGGCATAAGGGGACACTCCACTTCGTGGTAACCTTTCCATGCACTTTCTTTGCACTGGTCACTGCAGTAGAATGCAAAACAGCATCTGTTACAAGGTATCAAGTTAAAATTTCTGTTAAGACAATAACTGCAACAAAATAAAATTTGTTGCTTTAATACTAGTACAAAAAATGGATCCTCATCAACCAGCACTTCCCCAACTTTTATATCTTCCTTTGCAACAACATGCCTACCCATATATTGGTCAGACACAACTTGGAGTTTTCTGCTGGCACTTGGGTATCTGGGATCTCTCAAACCCTTTATTTTTAACAAATTGTTTATTTCAGTCTGATTATTGTCCGCCACTGTAGAATTTTCTTTCTTGAGTATATATTCAAGACACTTTTCTTTACGTTTATTCAATTTTTGTTTTATTTTACTTGGAGCTTCCATTGACAGCACAGTATCAATATCTTTGAGGCACTCCTCATATTTTTCAAAGGCAAACAAAGCAGCAGATCTATTTGATAAAGCTAAACAATAGCATTCGGATAGGATAGGGGCACGAAGAATTGACAAATTGTAATATTGCCATGCTTCAAAATTCTCGTTTTTCTTATAATGTTCGTTGCCAAGGTTACGATAGTGTGTAGACACATTTTTACTTTTAGTTACCAGTACCATACTTGGAAAATATTGAAGGCTTTCAAGCAGTTCATAGACATATAAAACCCTGTCATCATTACTAGTTTGTAACATCAATTTCCTTGAAATCTCCTTGATTTTACTCAGTGCAGTTAATCTTGCAATAACACCCTGATAGCACTGATCAATTGACATTTTGAGGTTATAGGGTAACTTTGTCTCTTGTGTGTGTCTTCAAAGCTATGTCTCACTTTGCAACTCCCTTCATTGTTGTAAACTTGGGCTGTGAAATGATATATGTAATTGATCAGAGACTAAACTCACAAAACATATCGCAGGATAAATCAGAAAGAGGTAAGTGTTTTTAAACATGCCCCTACTTTTTGGCAAGGATTTTAAGTAGCAAACACTTTTGTGTAGTAAAAAATATAACAATATCAAACTTTATAATTTACTAAAAAAAATTGGCTACAGGAAAATGCATCAGTTGCATAATTACCAAATAGCATATAATCAGTAAGGTTTCCGAGATATTTGATCACTTGAAAGAGTACTATATAAAATAAAATATATAGGTATAATCAACTACTGACTATTGTTACATTTAGTAAAATCGTTTTTTTAAACATCTGTGCATTAAGTGTTTTACCTACTTACTACATACCTATTTACTAATTTATATGTGATAAGAAAACAGAACAAGCCTACCCAGAGATAAATAAAAAAAAAATTACTAGAAATTTCAGAGAAATCATAGCTACAAAGAGAAAATAAAACAGAATGTACCATAGTTCAATGTGAAGCCATGATATAATTGTAATCTAATGAATTAGGGGGATTCCTATTGTTGTTCTAAGGGGAATACCTCTAGACCATAAAATGTGATCCATATTGCAAGCAAGTTTTGCACCATCACTAACTAGGGTTTTAAAAATCGTATACACTTGTTCAGTGGTCACTGTAAGCATTTAAATCTAACCTCAAGTTTCTGACTTGCATTAGCATACATTGCTAGTAAGTTCCAGATGTTTGCCATATAGTCTTTTCCAAGCCGGTAGATATTTGCATTGCAATTGCACCATTTTATTTGCATGTACCATTGTTTAAACATTTTAATCTGTGTACCATTGTATAACCATTATAATATGATATACCTACATTAAAAAAGTAGAAATCACAAAATGAATTGACGAAATTTAATATAGTTATATGATTTTGTAGTGCTTACAGATATAGTTACAGTGTTGCTTCACCCAAAGCTGTTAGACGAGCTATTTATACCACAGCCGGTGGCCACCCACACAGTCATCAGGCAACTTCTTCAGGACATTTCCACTACCTCCATAATGAAACTTGATAATTACTCCATGAGTAAATTGTGGGATTTAGTGACTATGATCTACAAGTGGCAGCTGTTCGTAACAACAAATCAAAATATTTTTGACATAAGCCGGCGACATTTGAGAAGTGTGAGCAAATTGTTGCCAGAATATTGTTCGAGATCCATTATAGAACAGGCTATGAAAAAATTTGAAAGTCTTCGTCAGCAATTCACAGACGACGATTACAAATCCCTTTGTAATACACTCATTCTTTGGTTCTCCGAGTATCATACGAAAATATCCGTCCTTCTTAGATTAGGTCTTCAAAAAAAGGATGGAACTTTTAATTTACCCTCTTCTCTTAGTCCAAAAATATTAAAGAATTTAGGTGAAAATATATATCGATATGATAACAAAAAAAAATCTGTAGAAGAATACGAAAGTCCCTGCGCTGATACTAATGAAATAAGCTGTCTTCTAGCGCCCATAGAAATAACTTCTGCAAGGCAAGGAATTGTTGAACTACAACTTCCAATTGAAATTGAAAAGGGAAATACACTGAAGAAAATTATTGCGGTTAATAAAAATATGCAGTTTAAAAATATAAACACAAATGTAAAAATTAAGAATTTGGATCTAACATTTTGCGGTGATGTACCAAAATCTACCCAAGAAGACTTATTGGAAATGTTAGAAAATACTTCCCTATGAACTAGTTTCAATACTCGCGTGTAATTTGTTATTCACTAAATAATAAACTTCACCACATCAGATATCAGTTAAATGATATTATAACATTATTTTTTAATTAAGTGACCTTGATTAATGCTTATACTACATAAATTAGTTACATTCACTTAACAAAAGTTAATCAATAAAATTAAACTAAGACCACCGATAAAAGGTTAAATAATATCTTCCCACTTATTTCAATGATTTTTCATATATTTTATTGTCAATTATTTACATTTAAGTCGTATTGTAAAACTGAATAAAAGTCATAATTTATTTCTTGTGTTATTAATTAATTAAGTAATACCTGTAGTATCTATAATACCTTATGAGTTAGTTACCTACCCTCTAAAAGAGAAATGGATGCCACAGGTGCGTATACACAACAAAAATAGCAAATCGTCATGATTTAATTTGAGACAAAGGGTTTAATGGGGTCATTACTCTGGTAGATAATAATTTACTTTACTACATCACACCACCACTACTTGACTAATAATTTATTTAAGAAAAAAATGTAAGGTTGGGCATTACCTTTTTAGCTTAGTTCACCTAAGATCTCAATTATATTCTTCACATAAGTACCTACAGTTTTCAGCAAGTTGAAAAGAAATAAATATAGGTTGTTCCTGCAGCAGCCCTACATATCACAGTAAGTTTCTATAACTTCTTTTAATCTAAAAAATGTTATACTCCTACAATTTTCTGAACCTAAATCCTGTAATTGTAGGTTTTTTTTTGTCAATGCGTGGCATAACCATGTATGTTGACAATGGTCTCGTGGTGGTCGTGGATTTGATACCCAGCCAATACAAATATTTATGTGATGTGCACAAATGTTGTGTCTCGGTGTAAAGTTATCTCTTCATTTTCATTTGTTCACTAAATTGTATTTTTTTTCAGGTAGTGTATTTCGAAAAAGCCACCGGTTGTCACTTGAATCATAATCATCATGTGTATGCAAAATAAAGCACATTGATAAAATAATATCCTTTGTTTAATTTGGTCACATTTCGTTTATTAGCAAAAATACTTACCAGATATGACAGTAACTTAACTAAACTAATGTTTGCAGTCAGAAAAATACATTTTTACATAATATAATCACAAATGTTTTTAACAATTTACAGTTGCAAGAATTTTCTTGTAACTGCACATTGTACTTTATGAGTTAGGGAAGTAAAGAATCATAATACTTTTCTGTCTTGGTAAATTTAATAAAGGAAATTTATGTTATTATTAGTTTTATTATTCTTTTGTTATCTGTGGCAATACCACTTTGTTCTCTAATATCCGGACAGAATCTGCCTAAATGCGTCCTCTTCGAGTTATAAGACAAGAGGAATGATATTTATAAAAATGAAAAGTAATAGATATCTTTTGTTTAATACTGAATAGTGTTGTAAACATATGCATTATAGCTACAATAGATATGAAAACATATTATGGGCATCATCTGGAACCAGCACATTTCTGGTGTATTGAAATTTAACAGCTATGTTTCATAGTAATTACAGGAATAATTAATAGAAATATAACAAAACTATATTCAACAAAGCACGAATCTGAAAGAAATTAAACTTTTCAGACACATATCTTAGTTTTACAATATATCTCATTTGATTTGCCAACAAAAAGCCACAGGCTAGTCACACTTTAGTTTCGATGAACATAAATAGAAAATGAAAGTAGTGAAAAAAGCCTACCTTTATATTAATCAAACGATTTTTATCAAAATTCTATTTACAGAATTAATTTTTAAATATTTACATAAAGATAAAAAAGAAATGTCGTTAGTTAAGTAATGATGCAAGATGATAAATTAATTATTTTATACTCATGTAATTCTATATTGAATTACGGAAAAGGAAATTATTTGTTCTTCAACGTAATTTGTTCAGTGAAAAAACCTACATTTAAACCAATGACCAATACAACAACCACATTATGAGATCTTTTCACAAGTAAATAAAACAAACAAATAAGCATTGTGAGTTAACCATAAACCAATGAATTACAAACTAAGTGAGGTATTATAAAAAAAATTAACTAAATAAACTAACACCCAATATACACGCAAAAGTAAGCCAATCGCAATTCCAAAACAATTACATGTAGCGAGAAACCATTAAAAATTATTCCTTACACAATACTTAAAGTAGAAAAAAGGTATTGAAAGCTATAAAATAACATATTTCAATCATATATACCTAGTAACATGTTTTTTATTTAAAGCAATATAAAGTTCAATTGACAAGTCCAATTAAAGTTGTCACAATGTTACTAAACTTAATAAATAAGACATGTCCGGGGCATAGGTTTCTTGTGTGAAACTCTTAAACTGCCAGCAAAAACAATTTTATTCTATATACTATAAATTGTGTGTAAAATACCTGAACTGACAACAAGTCCTATCTTATTTTTTTGACGATTTTGACTTTTTAGCCACTTAGTAATTTTTCATACTCCGCAGTATTGCATAAAAGCCTTTCTATGATAGATTTGGAGATAAAAAAATTATTTTTAATAAATATATGTTTTTTCTTATAACATAATCCTCTACATATTCGAAAAAATAAGTTTTTTCTTCATCTAGTAAAGTTGATTGGGATCGAGATAGTACCAGTTGCCAGTTCACAGTCGATATAAGTCTTACTACTGCACATATTAATTATATAACTAAGTATTTCATGTAATTATTACGTGCAGTGCATCGTCTTATATTGAAAGCGGAATCGTTGGTAAAATCTTATTTCATTGAGTGAGTACTTTATTTTATGTTTTATCTTTGTTATGCAATAAATTTTAGACTGAAAATATGTAGTAGTAAGTTTGCGGACTTTAATAAACCTTTGGTAAATCTTAAATTAACATTAATCTTAAGTACGAGCACTACTGTTTAGTGCTTTCTTTCTATCGAAATACATATCTAAATAACAAAATAATTTTAATGTCCAAAAATTGTATACAAAAATATAAATTTTTATACATTAATATTATTTATCACAAATACTAAAAATGTATATTTACAAATTATTTACTTAGTTCGTTACTCCCCACGTCAGATTAACTTGATCACCGTCAATTATTTTACATCATTAAATAAAAAACCTGTCGTTGCGCTATATAGTTATGTATCTAAACGGAAATTCTGCCCATTAAGGGAATAGACCGTGCCTTCGGGTAAATAATAGCGAGAACCCATCGTCAGAAAATGCATTGATGTTATTAGGAAACAGGTGTGTATATTATTATGTAAAAGAAGACACACCAAGAGTCGTAACAAGGTACTGACGTGTTGTTGGCGGTCGCTTGATAATTTTTACGAGCCTAAAACCCAATTAAAATCCCGGTCGTCGCTGCAAGAGAAGACGTGCGTATTCAGATGAATTAATTACAATTACCCAATATAGTTATGACGTAATTTTAATTATGGAAGCATCATACGACTGAGCGCGTAATAAGAGGTTGTCCCTTTAGGAAGTAGGAAACATAGTAAATTGTCATGTTGTTCAGCGTGACAGCGTGGACGTTGTCGACCACCTGTTATTTGGCAAGTATTAATTTGATTACAATAATATTATATTAATCACAATAAATAGTTCACACCACAATAAATAATTGTACTACAATCCAACGCGATTATAAAAAAACGCAACAGGATCCTCATAGACGTACGTAAATTTTCGTAGCGACGTGCAATGACCATGTTACTCACTGCACTTTACAAGCCAGTGGATGTCGGCTAAAAGCTGTTATTAGACAACCTAATTACTTCATAAAATAGTGAAATCTACGATCACCAGAACACATTTCGTCATAGCCAATTCTGCCATCATAATACTGAATTAATTATTCAATGATTGTACTGTATTTTAAACTAAATTAATCTATTATCGTGGTTTAGTGTACAGGGTAGACTTTTTTTAAATATTATTAATCTAATTTGCAAGTTTTTCTATGTATAAAAACAGTTAATAGGCGTATTTCACTTCGTTTCATTTTATTTTAAATCCCACATCGTCAAGGCTAAAGAAAATGCGAATGCTCACCCGTCGATATCCACAAAAATTTGACTTCAGGGAACTAACTGACATCATAATAAAGACAAGTGCTCATATCACTATACTTCATTAAAACTCAACACTGATAGAGGAAACGCAAATGCATTTGCGTAAACGATGACAAAAAACGATTATCAGAGAATGCACTGACGTCACAACCATGTCTGTTCACAGTAATACACTTAAAACTCAATACGGTTAGAGAAAACGCGAATGCATTCGCGTAGTGGTCGGAGAGAAGCTGTTATCAGGCAACGCACTGGCGTCACCGTACACTGGAGCAGCGTTGGCGGGTATGGGGGAAGATGGCCCACGCGTAGCGTACGGACTGCGGGACCACGTACGTCTTGGAGGCTCCGCTACGGGACTTGGTGTTTGCGGCGGCTGCAGCGGCATGCGGATTTGTGCCTTCTGCTGATAACGAGCTTGCACTGGAATTACGAGAATTTATTGTTACGTTTTACTAAGAGATTGTAACTAAATGAAATTTATTGCATGTAGCCTTTAGTTCCAATTGACAGTTATCATTACAGTGACATATTATGTAGATATATGTCCATGTAAACGTATTATTCATTAAAGGTAATGCATAGAAATCACGTAATATTTATATTATACCTCATTTGGAACTAGTCGATATCTCGAAAATAACACGTAAGGTTAGCAGTTTTGTTACTATAAATCACTACTTAACAAGTGGCCAGCATACTTTTTTTATGTATAAAATATAGGGTAAAGTAAAACACTCACAGTACATATAAGCAGCCGCAACAGCTGCCACGGTGGCCAGCGAGGACAAGTATGGACGCAAGAGTGCCAGCAACGCGGCCAGCAGCGTGCCGCACGCCACCTCGCACTCGCGCTCCACCTCCACACGCAGCTCCTGCGCCGTGAGCCGAGACGCCACGCCCACCCAGCCCGCCCCGCACGCCTCCGACTCACTCTTCACCGTCACGATCATAACACCGTCACGCGTTGCCGTTTCGACTTTCAAGCCAGGCGTCGGTGTCAACGTGACGTACTTTAACGCTTGCGAATGACCGCTGATTGTAAACGTTGTGGGCGGGTTTAGTAGAGATACTTTGGTTTCAGAGATTCGCACGGGCGGCAGGAGAGACACCCTGGTACAAGTTCTCGAGGCTCCCCATTCTGCGCACAGCTCTATTTCGGACGCCTCTGTTATTTGTAATGCTGGTATTATAGAACAGCCTAATTGGCCTGTGGAAGATTGGAAATGTAGTAATGTAATATCAAGAATAATTATGTATACTATCAAACGAATTATTCGTTATACTCTGAAGACATCAAAATTAACTTAAATCCTTAGGACTATGTCAAAATTGAGAGTCTATTATTACAGAGAAATTACGGTCAAATTCAAGAATACATAATTTAAGCCTCAAAATTGAACATATCACATCACAAGGTGTGGTTACCGAGGTTCACTAAATACGAGGTTACCATTTTAGTTCTCAGAAGTAGCAACGCATCTATTTACGATATTCGCTAAAGTTGCAATGACCGTTTAACACAAAGTGAAAAAAAAAACTAAAAGTCTATTGAGTTGCAATGACAAATATTAAAATTCAACAACACATAAATTATGTCGGCAACCTTTGTTCGTCTACGAACACAGGATGGAAAGAGGACATTCTTTACGGATTCTACCACCTAGAGAAATACCAAGCATACACATATATGTATCTTCATCGTGTATCTCTGATAAATATAAAACAAAGTCACAAGTATCCTTATTTCTATTTCTACGCTTGGTTCTCCGAAACCATGCAATGGATATTAACTTGATTTTCACTTTCAAATGTTATTAATAATAAGATCTCACCAGCAGCGATGTCCAATATAGGCTGAGCCGTGTGCGGAGGTTTAGTTCGACAAGAAAACGGCAGTTCCACTTGTACGCCTTCCAAAGCATACTTCTGCTCCTCAGTGCATAGTAAAGGACCAAGTGATGTTGAAGAGCCCTCGATGGATAACGGAACGAGACTCGACGGCCAATCACCGGAGAGGAATTCCATCTACAGAAATAAGAAAAAAATTTAAATATACAGATGTCAGGAACATCAAAAAGAAATATAAAATACTTAATCACTTTTTGATTTGGACATTTGAAATTTACACATCTATAAATAAGTAAAATAAAATTATACAGCCGCAAAATTCTGAAATTCTGACAGTAATTCATGAAATTTTGATTTCCTATCAATGACACAAAGGTACCCTTTGTTCAAATACAGAAGAATTATTTCACTGTCACATACTCAAATCATACATACAATCCATACATACAGATACACTGACTGTTTTTTCTTATATAAAACTTAGTGTTTTTAGGAGTACCCTATGTTAAAAAAAAGTATTCCTCTTGATCTGCGTGAACTCATAATTACCCTTAAAGTGCAATATGTATAAGATAAAAGCAATTTAAGTCGAGAAATGTGCTTGACCTTGACACGTTGAGTAGAGAATTCTCTCAAACGCTCCACATTGAGGCATGCAAAAATAAAAATGAAAACCAACGAACCTTCTCGACAGGCAACTGGTGCACAGTGAACACGGAGGCGGGCCGGTCCAGTCGCAGCGTGTGCCGCGCGGCCGCGTCGCTGGTCAGCACGGCCAACGACACGCCAGCGCCCGCCCACAGCGCAACGCCGCTGGGCGCCTTCCACCCCACACCCTCTAGACACACCGCCCAGCTGCCCACCGCTGGGGATTCGCATAAAACATACGTGTATATATATATACACACAAATATCACACAGATATATAGTGTGATAAAATAAAGAACTAATACATTTGATAAAAATAAATTAAACAGATGTTGTAACTTAAGGGGGGGGTAAGGTATTTAATTTCTTTTTTTTGCATTTTTTTTTTATTTTCGAAATTCAATCCGTAATATCTGAAGAATATTGTGTTAAAATTTCAAGTAAATTGGAGCAAAATTGACGAAGTTATGAGTATTTTTATACGTGCCGGATTTTTGTACCTATACCCGAACCAACCCCAACGCCCCGACCCGAGCGCGCTATTGTTACCCGGCAGATGTTTCAGTCTCTATTAATGTAGTACCTTACCTCCCAGTTCCATCTATCGAAATTTCAAGGCAAGGACAAACGGGTTTATACCTG
>DWNH01000219.1:0-17415 GCA_018249895.1 Tiana niger
CCCCGCCGGGAATCGAACCCAGGACCCTTCGAATGATGGACCGGCATGGTAACCACTACACCACACGGGTCGTCAATGTATTGATTATGGGCATAACTATTATATATCTATACTATACTGCTAGTTGTACCTATCTGTATTAGTAATAGTATTTTTTTCTTTTGGTATACAATAAAGAGAATTTGTTCTTGTTGTATTAAAATAAGTATTATATTTAAACCTCATATTTTAATAGATACCCAAATATTTTAAAGGAACGAAGTTCCTTAGCGCGAGCCGCGTATGTAAGAGTTGAATGGTAAAAATCGTTACAAAGTAAAAAGCGTAAAGAACTCACCTCCTGTATTAAAGATGATTAAAATTATGAATTCCAAAACCAAATCCGAATAGCATTTTAATCGCTTCCGCTAGTACTGCACGCCCACAGTGTAGCTAATTCAAACAGAGCACTAATTTCCAGTATCATTATTGACACATAATAATGGCTCCGATTGGAGCACTGTGGACGCGGCGGCCGTAAAGTGTAGTAATTACTGTTTGATGGTAAGAATCCACGCTCGAGTGTGTGATTGCCATAAGTGGCTCACCACTTAACGCACGCTAAACAAATTGTCGCATTTGTAATGCTGTTAACTGTATGTGTAAACAGTGGACTGTTGGCCGGGACGGAATTGAGTTGTAGTTGTAAATTTTTATAAATGGTCCTATGGGTATTTTATTATTTAAAATAGGGTATGCTAGTGACCACGCTCATATGAAACTCATTGAATTATTAAGGGTTTTGAAACATAAAATATTGTTCATACAAAAAAGCTGACATATTCTCATGTTATTTTAAATATTTCCTTATGGTACGCTAAAGTCTATAATTAAAAATCGTCTGAAATATAAAGATCCAGTACACCCTATATCTAGTTAGACTACGCTCTGTAATCTATGAATATTTCACGACAATTTGTTCACTCGTTCTTGAAACTATTTACGGCAAAAAAACAAACAGACAGAATTAGGTACGAAGTCGATATTTTAAGGTAACATCGAGTGGTCAGTCAGTTTTAGTGACAAAAATTAAATTCATTTCTTAACTCTGTTTATAGTGGCTAGTTTTTTTTACTAAATAAAGACTAAATAGATGTGAATAACATCAGGAAAATTGCTGTATTGAAAATTACTTAATTATATTTTCGAATAATAATAAAAATATAGAAAAATATTTTAAGCTTAATTAGCTTTGTTTGCTTTCTGTCGATAGTTTTGATATGAGTAATTACCTACAGAGCCCGAGAGTGTAAGACAATACAGTAGTACAATATTACTAATCTATTGAAAGCAGCGGTTACGTTAACGCCCCAATACACTCAATATCTTGATGATGAGGGGAATCAATACATTGTTCTTGCTCATTTTCTATGCGATTACTTAATATAAACATATCACTAAAACAAAGTAAATCCAAATAATTTGAATCATCGCTGCGCCATTCTGTTTGAAACAGCACTGCAATAACTCACATACCTGCAATCTAATCTGCATTTTCGTAATCTGAAATTGTTGGTATTAGCCAAATTATAACCAATAGTATATTTTATTCCTAAATATCTATGAGAATGTACGGACGTACTATGAGAATTGTCAATGCTAACAATTTATATTGTAAAATATTTTGAAATTTTCTGTTAGGTTCATTATGAATTGCACCTATGAAGTGATTCAGACAATGTTTACCTAACTTTTTACTACTTTATACTATCATAAGGTGCGTTGCTAAACAATAATCAGCACAATATTATTATTATCCAATCAGGAGTGAATCATTATCATGAACCCATCATAGACCCACTGCTGGGCACGGGTCTCCTCTCGAATAAGGATTTAGGCCACAGTCCACCACGCTGGCCAAGACCGGATTAGTGAACATGCTAACTGTAAATCATCGCGATATCTTTTTTCTTTTAAAGTATGTAAAGTGTACCGACGCGATCTCATATAAATTTGGTGGGGATCTACTGAGGTTCGGAGATCACTATCGAATTACAATTGAAATACTTGTTGTTTTATAGACCAATCCTACTATGTCAAGTCCTAATTATAGAATTTATGAGAATATTAGGAGTTTGAAGAAAAGTATTACTTCACTTTTAAGCTTAAAGTTTGAAAACGATTTTCATTTTTGTTTAAAATAATTACATCTTTGCCGAGTTTTAAGAATTGTCGAGTACATAAATTACTATCGTGATGCAATTTATGCTATTTCAACTACATACTTGTTTTAATTCAGTTAAAAAGATTAGATAAGAGATATTTGTTATACAATTGGGAGTAAAGAACTGTGCGGAACTCTATCATCGACATTCAAGATAAGGTTAAACAATAGATGTAGATAAATAATATATTTATTAGTTATTGCTTACCTAAACTATAATCTCGAGTTCACATAAACGAACAACATTGACATTAACGAGTAAAATTACAGCCTAGAAGTGCATTCAACAATTTTACAACATTTCAAGACCCGTAAAGAACTTATAATGATCTACCATTGGCAACTGATTGTAATGTCAATAAATAAATACCCACATTTTCATACCGTTCGTTACTATACTACCCACAAATTATTGTTCATCTTTACGACGGCCCGCACAGAGCAATCATCTTATAGTTTAATGAATCTGGACGTTAAACCCAAACAAGGCAACCGGTCCCGGCGTTTCCATGAACGGTTCCAACACCACAGGAGGTCTTTTATTAGTAAACGTGGGACTGTGGTCGCGAACTGACCTTAACTTCTGAGACTATATACATGTGAAGGTGCAAATCGTCTTCAACTGACTGATGTTCTTTTTTTTATTGAATAAAAGTAGCAAACGAGCATGCAGGCCACCTGGTGTTAAGTAGCCACTGCAACCCATGGACATTCACTTGCCATTTCAGGCGTTTACTTTATGTCTGGAAACAGAACTAAACCCACATAGGCAACAATGTAACAAAAACCAATCACTTATGCAATAGAAAATGATACACGCAATGGTTTATTGCAACTTAGCATCCGTTTAACGCCTACAAATAGACGTAGTTAAAATATAGGAGATTGAATTTTATAATTTCTAATAACTATAACTAAAAGTATATAAAATTTTCATAATTTTGTTAAAGAAGATTGAATAGTAAGATCGATGTTGATAAGTGTAGGTACTCCCAAGCAGTTATCGGCCCTTGGCAACAATTCACGTTTCTTCAAAGCCTCATTATTGACAATAATGTCAGTGTAGATGACTGTTATTGTACTATAGATGACATGTATCTTTTTTGCAATACAATTCTCTTTACATTGCTATTAGAAATAATCTTCCGGTATTCTGCGCAAAATAAGTCTTGCAAAAGTTGTATAGAAATCTCTTGAATGATTACACATAATTATGTAATAAGATCTAATGGAAATCATGTATGAATAACATTTATTTGTACAAATATAGGTAGGTATAAAATTTTTAGAAACATCTGAAAAGTTAAATATATTTCACCAATATATTTAACCTGTAAATTTTAACTTTTTGTATTATAAAAAATATATACAACATTTACAAGAAAGATAAATATTAACATTTCATTCAAAAGTGCTGTCATGGCATACTTAACAATTATAAGAGTATTTTACCCACAAACGTACAACCTGCTTAAAATGTATCGCAACAGTACAAGTAACATCACGCGATAAACTAATAAACTAGAACAATCTGCGCCAATAACTTATCGATACGATTATGGCACAAAATTATATGGCCCATGACTCCATGAGTCACATTGAGACGCCGTGAGAAGACACCGAGAGATCGCGCGTGGGTGAGCCGGTCGTCGCGCAGGCGTACTTACAAATTACGTTTACCTACCGAGTTCTATCCGTAGAATAAGTTAACGCAACCATAGAACAGTTGTCGAGTAGAAATGGCACGTACATAAGTAGGTTTGGTTGGCGTAAAGTACCTATCGTAGGAATAAAATTATGAGATTGCACGTATTTCCTAAACTTCACCGAAAGTTTACAAATTACGTTTACCTACCAAATTCTATCCATAGAATGAGTTAACGCAACCATAGATAAGTTATAGAAATCGCATGTAAGTTTGGTTGGTCTAAAGTGTCGTAGAAATAAAATTGTGGGATTGCTAACTATATTTCCTAAACTTCACGTTTAATATTTACAAATTACGTTTAGCTACCGAGTTATATTCGTAGAATTAGTAAAAGCAACCATAATACACTTATCGAGTAAAAATCGCACGTGGGTTTGGTTTATTTGGCGTATCGTAGGAATAAAATTGTGGTAAATGTGGATTGCCTAAGATTACTTGCCAAACTTCACTTTTAATAATCATAAATGAGCCCATAGAACTATCATCTATTCATTAAGTTTTATTACTTAAAAGTTATGAATGTATGGGTGGAATGGTAAAGGGATTTTATCAACAATTGTCACTTGTTTTGTGGTTAATGAAAACACCATAACAAAGCCTACAAACCTGACAGTTTTCCATAACGTTCGTTAAAGGCAAGTCCACAAGCCAGCCCTTGACTAACAGGGTATACTACGACTTAAATAATTCTCACATGTAGAGAGGATGGAAGCTTACAATTATTTTATTTCATTTCACCCCCAATTAAAGTAAAAGATAACATATAAACTTTATACGACATAACTTATTCTGGGTTAATTCAGCGCACCGAATAAAGTTTGAATGCCATAATAACGCGGCAGTTTAACCACACTTGTGTCCTTTCTGGTGCATATTAGAGGATATTACTATTTAATATTGTTTTCTGTGAGCACAACCCATGGCTGAAGTACTATGAATAGTAAACTGACCACATTTATGGCGCAATTTACAATCTTGTGTGAGCAGCGTGGAGACGAAGCATTGTTGTTGACTTTTAAATGGAAACAACATAATAATACTTAAAGAAAGAATCCATTGAATACAAATACTACTTATTACACTCCGAGAAATTTCACAATAATAATAAATATTAAATAAATAAATTGATGAAATTAGTGTAAGCAAAAGGTAACCTTATCACTAACATAGCTCTCTTCCAGGCGACTTTTGAACAGTTGACAAATGATTTTGGATACTGCTAAAGAGTGACAAGAGGAAAGTAAATTGAAGCATGAAATTTTAAATTTAGTCTATTTAGTTATTAAATATTTCGTGACTCATGGTGACTCAAATACCGGCTGACTCGCGTGTATTTTTCGTAAGCTTATCGTTATTTAATATTTATGATATATCTTTATTATATATGTAACTATTTTATCAGCATGAGTGTTCCGAGGAAACAATAACTATTACAGAACTCCCCAATAAATATCTTAATTGCAATTCTGCATTATAACAAGTTTTTTCTGGTACAGAAGTATAGTTTTATTTTTATTGAGAACTAGAAACATTTGAAGCGGCTTCACCCGCATGGTATTCAATCTATCATATAGTTATTATCGCGGATATCGTGAAAAAACACATTTTTAATTTGGCCACGTCTAAACAACAAGGAAAAAAAGTTTCATCACTTATTTCACACCTTCAATTAACACAACTTTTTTTTTACCACCCACGAACATAAATTTTATAATTTCACGTGTCTAACTACAAATTTCATACAATCTTTCAACCCCTATTGTACCGCCTTAGGAGTAGAATTATCGAAAATCCTTTCTTAGTGCTGACTTACGTTATTTACAGAACCTTTATACGAAATTTCATGTTCTAGGCCCAGCGATTTTGGCTATGATCGATCAGTCAGTCAGTTTTTTCTTTTATATATATGTATATATTGACAATAAAATTTATACTTCGTATGAAATATATGAAAGTGATACGACGAAATATTGATAACGCAAGCCAGTTACACATACAGTCCGCTTCAATTGCAAATATAGTTTCATGATAAGATAGGAAAAATGTTTAGCTTTACGCGAAGTCATCTATGTATTATACTCGTTTATAAAAATCAATTGTCGTATGTTAGTCTCGGAAAAAATCTAAAATAACTAGAGATTTGTATTTTTTACAATTTTTTCAGCGTAGTTCAGAATGCGGTGTCTACTACGATTATTTAATACTATAACAACATAAAAATATAAAGGTAGATTAAAATAACGTATCTAATTATAAACAGTGCCTTGGTTTATATAGTAATAAATAAATAAATTAGGCAAATAAGTGTCACACTTGCCCTTGTCAATATCTATAAGTCATAAGTTGTCATGCGTGTTGTATTTAAATATGCGTAACAGTGTTATAAAGCGGTACCTACCTATTTACCCGTGTGTACACTGACACTTCCTAGAAATATTACCCAAAATATGAGGTATCCATGCAACTAAAACTGCTTGTAAATTCTAAATGAAATGATGTTTAAGAATTGAATAATATTCAAAGATAAAGCCTTGATAATGTCATGTTACTGCTTTATCAAGGGTACACCCGTCAGTGTGTGTTTGTCGTTGTAATCATTCGCCTATCTCTTATAATAATACACAATGAAGCAAAATCCTCGGATTTTATACGGTGATCATGATTTTGCGTTACCCGAACATTTGTGCTATGGAAGATTTGTTTTGGAAAGTTTTGTCAACTACAAAAACAAACCAGGCCTTGTAAGTAAATATTGTAGTGATATATTTTTATTATTTTTATTGTTATATTAGACATCTACTCGACTTTTGTTAAAATAATGTGTAAAGTTACCTATTTTTGAAATAAAAGATAATTTTTCTTAATTTTTAAATATCGATATATTTATTACTTGTACTCATTAAAACTTTTACCTGGCCAAGTAATGTAATGTTAATGTGTAATCAACCCAGTAATGTTCAAACTAAGCACTGGTCCCACATTCGCAAACCAACCACCAACTCTGACCGACCAAACAGCTAATATCTTCTGATCTTTCTAAAAAAAAGATATAGATTGAAAAGACACCAGCATAAGGAAAACTCCACGGCTAAGAGTTTTTAATAACATTTTTACAAGACATGTGAAGTCTATTGTGACTTGCTCTTTGATGAAGAAAAATATTGTCAGAAAACCTGCATTCCCGAGAGTTCTCCATGACGTTCTAAAAAGGCATGTGAAGTTCAACAACCCGCACTTAGTTAAGGTGGTAGACTATGGCCTAAACCCTTCTGATTCTAGAGGAGACCCGTGCCTAACAGTGAGGTCATGATAGGTTGATAATGATGATGAATAGTGTTGCTGTTGAGTCTTTAAATTTTATTCGTCCATTTCTTTCAGATCAATGGTGCAAAAGGAGACCAAATATCCTTCAGCGAGATGGCTCAACAAGTGGTAAACATTGCTACATCGCTGTCGCAACTTGGGGTAAAAAATGGTGATGTCGTTGCAATTTCAAGCGAGAACAGAATAGAGTTTTTAGTCACCGCCATAGCTGTTTTCTGTACCGACGCAGTAGTTACTTTTATCAATTACTCTTACAGCAAAGGTAATAAAAAAATTTAAGCTATTACATAATAATAAGACTAGCAAAGCTGAATAATCTTCAATTGAATAACACTATTATTAATCTTATAACCAAAATTAGAGATTATTTAACTTAATTCAACAGTCTCTGATTTTTTTAGATGAATTGGTTCACGCGCTTAAAGTTTCCAAACCGAAATACATATTCGTATCCCAAGACGTATACAAGAAGAACTACAAGCACATGAAGGAACTAAACATAATAGAAAAGTTTATTTTATTTGACAACATTGTTGCTGATTACGACGTGTTCCTTTACAAAGATTTGTCACAAAAACATACCGACGTTTCTAAGTTCAAAGGCCCCAATTTCAAAGGTAAGAAATTTCGTTATCAAAGTAAGAAAATTTATTAATGGAGCTTAAACTAGTTCCTTATAAGATATCAGCAAAGTTTATAAGTGTCCCAATTTAAAGCGGTTGATCCGTCTTTAAGAGAGTTTGTTAGCGTCCGCTGCTTACTTACCAGGGTATTTTCTACGAGTTATGTATTTCACTAATTAAGTCACATACCTAAAACCCTTGGTGGACGTAACTTAATCGATCAAGAGTAACTGGTAATAAAATATTATTGCGTATAGTAAACACACAATAATATTTTTTTATCAAAATGATAATATTTATTTATCAAAACGACGACAGATAGGTGCACGGTTTATTTTCTATAGGCGTTAAAAATGTCATTGAATGCTAGCAACACAAGGGCAACCACTCTGGTGTTGCAAATGTTCATAGGCGACGGTGACCATTTACTATCAGATGGCCTGTATGCCTGTTTGTCACTCCTTTTACTTTAAAAAAAATATTCAACTTCCAAGAGTACCACAGACCTATGTATGTATGTATATTAGGTCGTGGATAGATAAGCCGCTACTAAGATGGTCGCCTTATATTTGAAATGTTATGCAACAACTACACCTTTCTTCCGATACAGAACACATTGCTGCACGGTAGAAATGAGTATGACGGTGGTACTTCCCTGGTCCACAGAACCTACCACCAGGAATTATTACCCTATTTAATCACAATTTAATTCATAGACTTGATTACATCGATACGTGTTATTTAAATTTTTTTCTAATAATAAAAAGAAATGTGTATTTTAATCACTGTTTCAAAAATTACGCTGAAAACACTAAACAATGGGAATAATCTATACTTTTGATTTTTCTTTCTTTGAATATACAAAAATCTCATATAATATTATGATTATACAACATTATTACCAAATTATATATACATATATACATACATTCCATACCCTTGAGTTAAATATCATCATCAAGTTTTCATATGTATAAGTTTAAAATTATTTATATTCCTCAGGTCAAGCACGAACTGCTTTAATACTCTATTCTTCGGGAACAACGGGGGCAGCAAAAGGTGCAAAACTAAGCCACACTAATCTCATCGTGGCTGCTACGAAGCCATTGTAAGTTTTTTATAATAAAGAACCTTGCTGAGACCTTGTACGTAGCCTTTGTAACTCTGTCACCTGAGTTACCTTATAACTCTATTAATGGTCAGATTTGGGGCGAAACATTAAAAACATATCAATATCCTCACTGCATGATATTTATCTATTTCTGTACAGATTCACTACATTACCTAAAATACTGCTTACTGTAGCTCCATGGTCAAGTTGTATGGGCATCATTACTACTATGGACGAAGTTATAAAAGGAAGGACTGTAGTTTTTCTACCGAGATTCGACGAACGACTTTACATGCAAACCATTGAAAAACATAAGGTAAACAAAAATGTTCAGTCTCCTTTAGGTGGTAGTTTCGCTACGAAGTTCATTTTTTTTGTTTTTATTTTATAAAAGTAGCAAACGAGCATGCAGACCACCTGCTGTTCAATGGTCACTGCAACCCATGGACATCCAAATGCAACCTCAAGCAGTACCTTAGTCCTACCCGAGATCGTAAGTCGTAGTAGAATTGGGTGTGGCGGTGGTACTTCCCCGGGCGGCAGCATGGTATGGATGGATGGATTCGTTTGCTACTTTTTTCAAGTAAAAAAAAAATTTAATCTAAAAATCACTAAAGCTTCTTTATTCACCACGGCCGATTAAGTTAATAAACCAAGGCTAATCTAAGGGTAATAATCTGATCCGATTGAGCATGATTTCGGCGGAAAGAAGAATCATAAAAATTCATCCATTAAATTTGTTATGACAGGAGCATTCCAGTTAATGAGGGTTTTTTTAAGGTAAGCTAAGGTAATATTTGAACTTGACTGACATCGTCGGTTTTTGTGTGATTGAGTAACAAACAACCGTACGTACAAATTTCACATACAAATTTTCATATTTATAATATTAAGTTTACTGGCCTCGTGGTCTAGTGGTTAGCAAACCTGACTGCTAAACGGGAGGTCGTGGGTTCGATCCCCACCCAGAACAAATGTTTTTATGATGATCACGAATATTTGTTCTGTGTCTGGGTGTACTATATAAGTATGTATTTACAAAAAAAAAGTATTTATGTATGTTTATCAGTTGTCTGGTTACCATAGCTCAGACCTAGTTGACTAATTTGGGATCAGATGATCGTGTGTGAGTTGTCCCAAGATATTTATTTATTTATTTATTATAACATTTGTTTCACTGTTTAAGATTAGAGTATCAAATATAGTTTCTTAAATATTCCATCACAGTGTCTTTTATTACTTAAAATTGTAACTTAAATATGTACTTATTGCATCAGACGTCATCTGTAAGCGTGTCGTTCGAACACATGTAGGTATGGATATGTGTTCACTAACAACGTGATGGATTTATGGTAGAGGTGATCATGTACCAAAATATATCGGAGAAGTATCATCACTACTATTATGTATATATATTAACAATATATATATATATATATATATATATATATATATGTATTTCGGAAGAAAAGTGTGGTGGTTACGACGCTTTTAATATCAGGCAACAATCTTTAGACCTTAGTATTAGGAAACATTCATTTACGACGTGAGGTACTATTGTAATACTGTCTGAGATTGAATATGAATGTCTATGGGTTTCAGAGACCACTTACTATCAGGTGGCCTGCACACATTTTTACTACCTCTTTCTTTTTACAGTTTATTCATTCGTAATTTATAAAAACTTAAGTCCATGCGGATGACAGAAGTACGTAAATTTAAAAACTCATTGTTCCCATAAAAATAAATCGGCTATCCTACAAAATCCAGGACATTCTAGTCAAGCAACCATAGACGGAAGATTCACATTTGCAGAACGCTTACAAAACGGGGCATCAACGCGCATACGTGTTGAGGTTCAACTTGCATACAGACATCCATATCATCGAGCTGCACATATTAATGTGTTCGTTATTCAGTTTTATTTTCTTAAATCATCCGAGCGAAGGGGTGAATGACCATTGGGCTGATGCTTATTAGAGCCAGTCAACTACTTATTATGTTGTGCAAACTTAGTCTTTAAGATTTAATTATTTGGAAATTAGAACTTTATTAAAACATTTTGATAAGCAAATTATGAGTCGTGGGTTCGATCCCCGCCCAGAACAAATGTTTGTATGATGAGCACGACTATTCGTTCTGTATCTGGGTGTATTGTTATCTATATATGTATGTATTTACAAAAAAAAAAAATTATGTATGTTTATCAGCTTTCTGGTTACCATAGCACAGGCTCTGCCTAGTTTGGAATTAGATGGCCGTCCGTGAGTTGTCCCAAGATATTTATTTATTTTATTTATTTATTGCTGAGGACTAAAATTATCACCTTGTATTCAGTGCTCCGGCAACCACGGCGGAATTGGGTGTTGCGGTGGTTCTCCGGGCGGACCCACCATCTGTTCTTCACAGATAAATAATCCATTCCCTTAAAAAAGTTTTACAACAATTATCCAATGCGATAAGTACCTAACTTTGACTTTTCCTCTCCAATTCCGTTAATAAGGCACTGCAATTTGAAGCATCTACTGCGAATCCTGAGCACATTAATTGTCTCAGGGTCGGGTGACCCTATCTGGGTTAAAATTACACTAGACACAAAGAAAATTTAAGTGTATTTTGGTTCAATTAGTGGCCCTGCAAGGGGTGTGAAATTGCGCGAGGGGTGTAATTTATTTTAAGTGTGACAGGCGACCAGCTTAACGGCAATGGCGACGATTATATCGGCTCGGCTTTCGCAGGAGAATTGAAAGAAAGAAAGAAACCAGAAAACAATTACCAGTATTTATTTCAAACCTTTGTTCAGGAAGATATAACTTACGCGTACACCCGTAATACTTGAATTAAAAACCATTTATTTACTTAGAAAAAGCGAAATCTTATCTTATGTTATTAAGAAATAATATTGTTGTTTTGTTTGTGATATAAAAATTGAGACCAATTAAGGTACTCATACAACACCCGTGATTTAATTAAATTAGTTCTACTGTGAAGCAGTTATTGTGTTTCAGAAGAAGGGCGTACCGACAGGAATACACTAAATACGACGCTACCTTCTTAGTCCTCAGAAATAGCAACGGATCTAATTGCGATCTCAGGTAGGACTAAGATAGTGCCTGAAGTTCCAAGTGGATGCTCCTTAATCTGCAGCATAATCTGAACTCCTAGTAGTCGGGCAAACCCGAAAAATACACGTGAGGTAAGCCGGTATTTCAGTCATCATAAATTAGTATTAATGTAATTATGTTAATTATATTGTAAAGAACAATACTTTCTAATGGAATATTTGTATACTGAAATTGGCTTAGACAATTTTGTATATAAAGCAAATAAATGAAATAGAAAATGAGATAAACAAAAAACATATACAAATATCAGAATGTAATTAACCCCTATTTACTGCCAAAATACGGCACATAAACAGAAACTTGCACTATCGGATCTAATAGCAACCCTTTCGAATGAACGTATAAACAAAATTATACTGGAGAAACAGTGTTGGAGGAGCGAACATAAATTTCGATCTTACACGGCTAATCAACATAGAAATTGTAATACGAATATCGGGCCGCAATTACAATACATTTACATACAGATTTGGTTGGATTGAATTTCCACGGTTTGAGCCTGTTAATTTGCCTAAAAGGATAGTAATTGGTTCGGACGGTTTAGCAAATGCAACTAACTACGAGTAAAAACATGTGGTGTTGAGAAATTCTTAAGATAATTTCAGGAAAATTTTCTTTAGTGTACCGCAACCATGGTATTAAATTCGTTAACTCCTCTTTTGAAACGCAGATAAAAGTACAGAATTCGTTTTATTTTTGTCTGATAAAGTTAGCCTGCGTCTATAATGTGCTGCTTTTTATTTATTTGTTTATTTTTACAAAAATTTCAATTGAATAATCTGAGCACAAGGATACGTTTCAACCCTTTTAGAAACATCTCCCAGATGACCCGTAAAAACAATGTTTAGAGCATGTAAACAAAGTAATCTTAGTATGCACTATATTTAATTAAATAATTTATAAAAATACATCAACATCTTTATTAAATTCTACATGCAAATTCGACTTTTTAATTAATTGACGACCAAATTTAATTCCTAGTAACTAATACTCCTAAATAATTAAATTATCTTAATAGCACACGTGGATAACACCGACCTCATTTATTTAGCACGTATCAACCCAGAAACTTTCTAGTTCAACTAATTGAATTTTTCCCCGTCCTTTCACATTGGCTGTAATAAAACGCAGGCACGCAAAGCGGAACAGTAACCGTCAATAGTCAATAGAAGTTATTCACGAGCATAGAGGGGCTAATCGTTTTATTCGGCGCAATTGTGTACAGTGAATAAATATTTCTTTATTTTTTTTAACCCACGGCCTTATAGCTTCCGCAGAATAATTGTGGCATCTGACAATAGCGACGCGTGCCGCCTAGAGTGTTTTCGTTGACAATTATAACGCCACAGTCAGAATAAAATTGGCAGTTATACGAATAGCCTGCTTTTTGCACGGAAAGTTAAAAGTAATACATTCTTTTAAGCATACGGTATGGTATAAAGCTGTATTTTCTCATGGTATGGTGCCATGGTCTCTAACGAGTTTGGGATCAGATAGCCGTGTCTGTGTTGTCAAACAATTTTAAAAAAACGTATATACATCTGTGTTTCTGGCCAAAGATGTATGTATACTATAAATAATATCAGTGCTTTCAGTATTACTATTACCCAGCTGTGCTCAGTTCTCTCCTGTTGTTGAAGCTTGAAAATGCACGAAAATGTTATACTTTGGACTGCAAGAAACGTAGAAAGAGGATGAGGTGCGGCCATTTTGAATTAAGTACCTATTTGTGACGTCCTAGTAAGCAGTCAAAAATGGAACGATTTTAATGTAATTGCTAAGTATTTGCTAAGTAAAAACTGGAGCACTAATCTGAACTAGACAACTAAAAAAGTTAAGACTATCCTATCTCAATTCGACCCAAAGAATTGCGAATGCATTTCTTTTTTATTTTTATTTTTTTCTCATACATACCAATTGGTTAATTATGTGCTACCGTGAAATGAATGGTTGTGAATACTGAATGTTATTATCGTACTTAATGACGGGTGTCACGTGTCGCCGCGCATGAAATGGTGTTAATGCATGCAATTTTACTTGACAAAATGTTACTGATGTTCATTTTTACTTTTAGGTCTGTATGGTTTTACTGATAAGCAATTTTAAATTATGGTAAATGTATGTGATTGAAATGTGATGTGATTTTTTGATCTATACTTTTGTCAATATCTTTGTAGATGGTAGGTTCGCCAACCGTGGAAGTACCAACAGCTAATTCTACTGGGAAGTAATTTATTGTGTTTCGTAAGAAGTTTCCTCACGATATTATCTGTCATCGAAAAGTGAATAATATATTATAGGTTATTTAAAAAATTACAGGTGGATGCTACGCTTGAAACCGAACTCAAATCATAACCAAACTATCGCGGCTCAAGTACCATGGTTATAGGCAACCATAACATCCATGTTTCAACCTAAATACCTACATTGCTCTTAAGAATACGTTAAAAACTTCTTTCCTTCTTTGGTAATGCAAAAAATACCCTTACAGAGCAATACAGAATCTACATAATTCGTACCACAATTCTATGCATTTTCCACGTCCATGAATTCTCGTAATAAAAACTGTAGTGGCAAAGCATTACGTAATATCATATTTTCTTCCCCTACACCGCAGTACAATGCACTCATAGCAAATTATCTTTTGTATATTCGCCATGTGGCCCGTTCTAGAGATGGGAAGGAAACAGTGTATAATTATCGTTTTTTTTATTGACCTTCCCTCTCGACTCGGCACTTTTTGAAACGAAGTTCCTTGCGGAGGCTTGCAAAGTGGACCGACTTATGTTAACTCAAACACACTTTCACCACTATTATCTATTTAGTTTGTATACATATATTATTAACACATTCGTATATTAAACGCTAATTGGACAGAGTAACGTCGTTAATTGAAACCTAGGATAGAAGTCAGAACGTAAAGTGCGTCGCACGCAGTTTATATGTGCGCATATCCTCACTTTAATCGGTAGATGGCGTTGTAAAATTATAGCAAATTATAGCAAGGTTGCCAACACTTGGTAAAAACCGTTACGTAACGAAATTGCGGTGTGCTGTGTGTGTGAGAGAGTATTCAGCTGACTACAAACGAGTGCATTGAGTGTGTGAGTTTGAGTAACGAGATTTGGATACAATTACTTCCTCAGAATTATATTATCTACTATATGCAAAAGATCGTTCCGTGATCAAAATAAAACCTGACAAATAATATCACTCTTTGATATTGACAGTTAACACCTTACCGCCATAACACTTTTATTATATCATAAAGATTTACATATTATAAATGAAATATACTTAATATACAGATGATGTAATACAAAAAATGAAATGTACACATTATATTTCAAATTACATTCAAATTTGACGAAAACGTTTCACGACCGCACTATTTTCGCCATCATTTCACTTTTAATTATTTTAAAGTGAGAACTGAAAGGAAATATTAAGAATTCGCTACTTCAAATAGAACATCACTAGCTCATTTTCTTAATATATACTTTAACGCGACTTTATTTGCTCAAATTTGATGCAGTTTAAAGGGTGCATAACTTACTTTGGTGTAATTATTTTACAATAGGGTTGCGCAGATGCGCATCCCCCAAATTAGTTTCCGAAGAAAATTCCGAGGGACGAACTTTGTACCGAAATTTATAATTAAGTCTTCGTGTCGTGTGAATAAAATATTGATGTCAATGTTTTGTTTGAAACAAGCCAGAATATTAATTTAAATTCATAAGCTGAAATTTGTTCGTTTTTTTTCTCGATTACCATTTTGATCTTTATCGTTAAGATTATTTACATTACAATTTCATTTGCATTTACAAATTTAGGACGGTAGGATTACCTAACACATAAGTAACTTCCGACAATCAAATATAAGAATGGTTGATACGGAAATCAAAGAGGCAACTCTGGTCAAATGTCCGATTCTAAAATTTTCCAATTTAGAGGACGTGACCTTTTTCAGTCGGATGTCACATGTTCAGCGAACGAGGTGTCTTTGAAAACGTAATTAGAAAATTCCCAAACGACGTCACATCCCCGCTTCCCAGATTTCATGAGTTCCGAGACTCGCAAATTAGTTTTGTTCCCGCTTGATCTATTCAAATTTAGAGTGTTCTAAATTCGAGTTCCAGTCTATGTAAATACTAAATGGGAAATTAAAGGTTACGCGGACTTTATTCTATTTAATTTTGCAATTTTACCAAACTTTTTCATACCTATTACGTAATGAGCTAAAGTTCTCAACTCCCGGCATTATTTTGGTATCATTGGCATTCTATCCTTAGTAACCTTATTAGAAACAAATCAATGAATAACTGATTGATATCTGCATTTTGGAGACTGAGTAATTTAAATTTAAGATCCTAAAAATGCCAATTTAATGCTTTTGGCACTCTTCATAGGACAATGTTTAGTACTCGTTTAGTTCTGCTTCAGAATATGTATGTATGTAGCTTTCATTTTTAAAGCAATAAGCCTATCCATTTTTCCTTTCATCTTTGTTCCATTTGCTGGCCACGGTCCACCATGCTAGCCTCTGTGTCATCTGTTGAGATCTCTCAGTTAAGCAATCAGTATGTTTTTCGTGACCGAAAAGAAGGTCATAGTTCATTTTATAGCACGCACGTGGTATCAAAAATTAGAGGTGAGTGCGCGGATCAAGCGCGAACCCACCGAAATATAGTCACTAGGCTACATCAACTGTAATTTTAGTTTATAAATAAAAAAACACAATATTCATTTCTCAGTCAAGATCACTAGCATGATTTAAAACAGGTACGTCAAAAGTATAAGCAGCTCCCGGTTCGTCTTTCGCAATTAGCTAAAATAAAGAGAAAAATAATTACGTAATTGTCCTTTATCAATTGGAGATAGCAGAAACAAAGGCCACGGTGTATACAATTAAACTGTCTCCCTAGGGATGCCACTCTTTGAAACTACTTCGTTAATTTATCTAAAACAATTAGAGGAGTGCGCCACAACACCGGCGGGGAAAGGCAATTCTATTATTTTACGCTTAACTGAAACCCGGCTGGCTGACAAAAAGGAGATTTTTAAGTTGTGTTATAGCGGATGTGTTAGAATTTGTATTAAAAAAATATATTTTTGTAATTGGTTCTGTACCATTCTACTATATTATATAAAAATGAATGTCTGTATGTATGTCCTCGATGAACTCAAAAACTACTGGACCGATTATTATAAAAATTAGTATATATGTATATGTATTTTTCCACAGAGAAGGTTTGTATAATATGCTCATTGATGCCACTCGCCACCAGGTGGCGCTGCAGAGTAGCAACTTCTGCCCCGTT
>DWNH01000220.1:0-17391 GCA_018249895.1 Tiana niger
CAGTTGTCTGGTTACCATAGCACAGGCTCATGCCTAATTTGGGATCAGATGACCGTGTGTGAGTTGTCCCAAGATATAAAAAAAAAATTCTATCAGTGAACCTTCAGTTTAAACCTCTTTCGTAATGCCGCGTACCTTCGTAATATGTTCATTGCGGATAATTGATGGATACTGGCAGTGGTCTTGTGGTCCGTGCCAGGAAAATGTTTCGTTATTTATTTTGCGGGTTTCAATATGTGCGACATTGACGACATGTCTTTCAGTTTAGGCTTTGAAGCGTCAGCATTAGCTTAGCAGAAAAAATTATCAATGCTTGCATTGCACGGTAGTTCTATAGTGACATCGATTGTGCTAAATATTGCATTACTTGGGTTGTTTCATTCTAACCCCACAGTTTGCTGATGACGTAACTTAGTACTTAGAAGTCTTTCCCTTATTTAAACTTCTTTACGAGTCATAGTGCTTATAAAATAGATATAATAACTCCTTGTGCAAAATTCACATGCGGATAGCATAACGATCTGCTACGAATACAACGTCACGCCACGAATACAATCACAGAAAGTTCTTTTTTTGGTGTAACTTTCCATTCACAATAGAAGCTTTTAACTTAAATAAATCACCTATTACATTAGTCTTTTCTTCAAACAATTCTTATATTTTTGTTTTAATTCGAAAAGGGATGGAATTCCACGTATTAATAAGAGTTTTTGTGAATCGTTTCGTTTATCTTAATTGAAATCGCGGTTTAATTGAAACTTGAAATGTGTCCTGTGGATATTGAAACGGGTCGCAACTTACAGGAACTAAATTGATACGGAAAGTTAGTTATTTTAGTTCTGACCGCTTGAAGGACTTTGATGATGGGAGTTCCGACTTTGTAAGGATATGGGATCGTAAGGTTTATCCCGGAGCTTAGGGTTTTATATTATGTTTGATATGAACTGACCAACCAGATATGGGTAAATTGTGACATACGAGTATACGTGTTACGATACTGTAGGCAGAGCCTACCATCTGTACGATAACTATACAAAGAATGATAAAGAATAATAGAAAAGTAAACTTATAAATGCTATACAAAAGGTATATAAAGAAATAACATTTTCAAGCAGCGTTTATACCGTTAATTACTGTGCAACTACTGATTTTAGATCTTTTTTTTTATGCAGATATATAGTTTTTTTACATAATGAAAATTAAAATAATATTGCTAAGTCCTGTAAGTATAAGTCCTGGATACTTAAAAGTCATTATTATTATTCTATTCTACGAATAATATATTATTAATTATTAGTATTCCAGACTTAGCAACCTCTTATTTTAAATCCTTTAAAAATTCAGCAAGAATTTGCAAAAACCTACCCTCATTGAAATATGTATACCTATTTGTAATAATACTTCTGTATCAATTCGTTTTTTAAATTCCACGAACGGTACTTCAAGAGCAACGGTTCGATAAAGTATTATTATTTGCCGACCTATTTCCGGTATCGGCAGTATTTGCTTCTAACACAGTGATATAGTATAGCTGCGGACCGTCGTCTAATGGACTGCCCATAAATGCATTATAACTACGACTATGCTCCAGTACTTCCAATGTTCCTTGCTCTATTTTATATGTTATCTACATACATATGCTTTCTATACCTAAAGGTAGTTGTAACATTTCTTATCACGGTATAATGTGTTCTTATTCAAAAATTCTGTCATGAAAGCGCTATGTCTCGTAAGTTCCCTTTTAAATATTTTAATGATTTTCCGATAAAAATAGAAATACTCGGAAAATTGCATATTGCTGATCTCCGGGTAAGAAAATACATCCTTTCTTGAACGCAGCCGCAAGGGTTACGTTTGTTTAAAAAAAAGTGAATGAAAGTAGGAAATGAGAGGCAAGATTGGCCTCATTACAGCAACTAGGACATTCCACAGGACAATGCGAACGAGAACTGCGGCTTGTTCGCGACACATTACTCCTCTAAATGAGATCGTGATTCTTGTGTACGCTTTTTATCCTATATCGCAATATGTACCAGAGACAAAGCCCAAAGGCACAATAAATAAATAAATAAATATCTTGGGACAACTCACACACCGTTATCTGAATCCAAATTAGGCAACTAGGCCTGTGTTATGGTAACCAGACAACTGATAAATATACATAAATATTTTTAAATACATACTTAAATCATTTAATAACATACCTACTGAAATAGATATATATGTATATTTTTCAATCATTTATTTGCACAATTGTGGGTAGGTAGTAAGGTTTTATGGTATTATTTAGTTTAGATAATGTTTACCTGTTTAAGCGTACAAAATAAATTATTTTACAAATTAAATTCAAATGAAAAAGTTGTCTTTAGTATTCAAAAAATATATTTTATTGTAATTACGTACATTAAATCTGGTTTTGCACAAATGTGGGTAGGTACAAAAACAATTTTCTTCAAACAAGTAATAAAAAATCCGTAAAATCCGCCAGCGAGCGTGTTATCTGCAAATCCCGAGCGACGTGACGTAATCTATGTTTCGTCACAATGACGTGCAATGGCTCCACGTGTGACACGTGGTATCTTTGTTTAGCGAAAAACGAATCCTTTCACCAGAGCCCGTAATGGCCGCGAAATCACACAGATTAAAAACTGTCCCCTCGCCAAACGCGATGCCATTAACCTCGTTTGCCATGTCATCTGACCCTCGGCCCTTGTTGTCGACTTGATGTATGCGAACTTATGTATGTGTATGTGTGTGTACGTGTGAATGGCGTTTTTAATTGCGATCTTGCACGCGATTTTGATTGCAAAGTTCGATAGTGGATTTTTTGGCAGACTGCATGACGTGTCGCTTTCTGTGTGACAGATACTTATATGTATATTATAGCGTAAAAGCTTACTGGCCTCGTGGTCTAGTGGTTAGCGGACCTGACTGCTAAACGGGAGGTCGTGGGTTCGATCCCCACCTAGGACCAATGTTTGTGTAATGAGCATGAATATTTGTTCTGTGTCTGGGTGTATTGTTATCTATATAAGTACGTATTTACAAAAAAAAAAGTATTTATGTATGTTTATAAATTATCTAGTTATCATAGCACAGACCTAGTTGCCTAATATGGGATCAGACGACCGTGTGTGAGTTGTCCCAAGATATTTATTTATTTATTATTAAAAGCTTCTATATTACTTCAGGAATAAGTCGTCATCATCAGTAGCAAGAACTCATAGGCTCGATAGGGTCAATTAATCCATTCTTAATTTTACGTTAATCTACGTTATTTGTGGAAATTGATGGTAAAATCCTATTGTGGGGCTATGGGTGTGAAGCCTTATTTATGTATTATTTATTATTATTATATAGAAGTACTGTATCACTTAATATTATTAATACTTTCACTTATAGTTTATTTTAATTATAATTTTGTTTTAATTGGCAAAGTACAAGTGACAGCGACAAGTTGTAAATAAAGAGTACACTAAATTAAACATGTGTTTCTAGTGGTAATGTGACAGGTCGGTTCGTTTTAGTTGCAGCATTGGGCATGGCTGAAAATCTTAACTTTCCACTTAATGCCGCAAATGGTAAATAATCGGTACCTGACCAACAATAGGCTTATTTAGAAAAGCAAAATAAATCGTATTAAATGCCTACGCATCAAAAGCGAAGCACTTTGCATACCAATTGAGTGTGACCTCAGCGACCTCGATAGAGGGTGACAATTGTAGGACAGCCCGTCTAGTGGTGAAATTATTCATACAAATTGCCGCTTTACACGAAAGAAAAGCTTTGAGCCCCAAAGCCTGACTAAGCGCGTATGTTTGAAGGTTGTAAGGCCGACAGAACTCAATTACTGTCTTCTAAATAAATTTTTTTGCTAGTGGTATTTGTATTTATACAACAGAAATTTATCCGCGATGTAACAAGGTAAGTTACAAGGGTTACAGTTGCTATTTTTTTTTATGTAAAAAGGACTGGCAAACAGGCATACGGGCTGATGGTAAGTGGTCACCGTTGCCTATCTCCGCAGGCTCAGATGCTAAATTGCTTTATGGTAGAATTGGGTGTTGCGGTCGTACTTTCCCTGGCGCCAGCCTACCTTCTATAATTATTTTATTATTTTTTATTATTGAATAAAAGTAACAAAACGAGAATGCAAGCCGAGGTGCTCATCACAGAAACGTTTGTTCTGGGTGGGGTCGAACCTATGACCTCACGTTTACCAGTCAGGTTCGCTAACCACTGAACCAAGAGTCGATGTTATTTTAATTGTTTGTGTCTTAATATCTTTATAAGTCTTATATACGTGATACAAGCATCAAATAGTTACATAATTATAAATTAACGTACAGTGTGTTCATTTTGTAATATCGCTTATCACACCGTTTAACACTTGAATGTTTTGCTATCAATTCATCGCCTGTCGCCATGGGACTGAGCCATAAACGATTGTAATAACACGTTTTATGGGTGTCATTCTCCTTTGTTATTCGTACAACCTTGACGTTCCGAGCGCGTCCATAACTTATATTACAGGTTTAGGTTTCGGTAGAACGGAACTGTGTCGAAATAATACGTGGCCATCGGTCGGTTAGTTGGCTGATGATCGCAATATGAATGATGGATGGTCTGTGTGCCGGATTTACCGTCGGACGATTTACTTCTACTTGTCACCATGTACTATAGCATGATGACAAGTAAAGAAGTATGTATGTGCTATCTGTCTATGTGGCCACTCTTGCTTTATATCCGGTAGGTTCTGGTAAGCTGTCCGGCGAAGTATTAACACCGCACCCGATTTCACCGTCAACCAATTTATTACGTTTCGGAAGAAGGCTGTTATCTTGGTCTTCAGGAGTAGCAATGCATGAATTTACTATCCCATATCATGCATACAGTTCAGCTTGAGATTGCATATTTTATGAATGTTTATGGGTTGCAGAGACCACTTAATACCGTATCAACTATATGCCCGTTTCTTAGTTCTTTCGTTAGATATAAAAACAGTGGATATGTATCTGCACGATATATTGTATAATTAAATTCTATTCTTTTACTGAATAAATCTTGAGTTTTACTCTTGGTTTACAACTTGGCCTTTTAATATATCTATCATGTTATAATATACATATCTTATTTTGCAATTTAAAGCGTTTAGATGTTAATTAAAATATATCTGACGTTTCCTTTTCATATGAAGAGTTCCGTTTATAATTTTTGTTGCTACGCAGAGAAGCTGAAATAACTATACTAAGTAAGTCATGACACCCTACTGACCTCTCTAAGTGGGGTTAAAGGAAGTGAGATTACGTCAGTACGGGCGCTACGCGGAAATCTTCAGTGACATAATGTCTCTGCGTATGTAGTACATTTCTTTTATGGAATAAAAGTAGCAAACGAGCATATAATAAAAGTAACAGACGGCCGGGTGTTAACTGGTCACTGCAACCCACGGACATCCACTTGCGACTACTCTAGGCCGTTCCTTAGACTTACCTAAGATCTGTTTAGTGAGATTTATGTTATAGTGCTGTTATGATATTATGATGTTCAGTTCTGCTTTCTATTTCACGAATGAAAATTATAACTATTATGAAATGTTCAGGAAATATAATAGTTTTCCTAATATTCTCCCCAAAAGCTAGTTTTAACCCATCCCTTTCAAGTCGCCCTACCCGTAATTGTTCAAGGAACACTCCCGTAGTAGCCTCGTTCAAATATTTTGCCATTACACCCTTTGAACTACGCGCTGATACACACGCTATTCTTTTTGTAATTAAGTCGTTAATCGCTTGCAATTTCAAGTGAATGAACGCATTTTCTGTGGTATCTGGTGTGCATCGACAACATCGGTTCATTGCGTTTAACGATTACACGCCAATAACGCCTTTATCTGGTTGCGATTGAGCGTATATTGGTGTGCGGTGTCGATAATGAAACATGAACACGATTTCTGATCAGGCGTATGCCAATATCGCTTTAACGTACTCGTTTTTAAGGGCTGTAGTGGTTTGAGGTGACGATGTGTGCCTGGCGTCCCTCGTTATAGCGATCGATGGGCTTTGTTTCTTTTGATGTAACATGTCGCCTTTAGTTAATAAGAAGTGATGTATTTAGGGTGTGGAGCATTTACTTTAGTCCTGTTAACAGGATGTTTAGTTAGAAATACGGTTCGACTCCTTGAAAACACCGTCCATCGAAGTAGCGATATAATCAATGTTTATATATACTACAAGCTAAGTTACAAATATAAATTTGAATATGAAATGAAATCGTATGAAATGAAATAAAATGAAATGAAATTGTTTTATTCATTACAAGATATTTACATACACTTAATGAAAGTAAAAAAATCAATGAGTTCATCGGCTTTAGGCGCTCTTATAGCTAGTGTAGACCAGGAGAAAAAAGCCGGCGGAAAAAAACTCTCGGTACTCCTTTGAAATCAGTTACAATTACATTACACAGTCTGCAGTTATGTTAAGTCACACCATGTTTACCTTTCCCAGATGTCAAACAAACATAACAAAAAATTAATTATATTACAAACTAAGTTGAATTTAACTCTAATCGCAATAAGAATAACTAAAACAATACTTATTTAGTAAATAATTTTTTTTATATTTCAACTCAAAACACAATTTTAATATGTAGTTATGAAAAATAAATAAATAATATTAGTTTTTACGTTACAATTGAGTCTATTCCACTAATAATTATTAATCCAATCCCTTATTGAATCAAAACCATTGTTTATTATTTTCTACCCTAGAGCGCATAGCCGTAAGCCTTTTATGTCAATGTTCAATAATTTAATTAAAATTAATTCTAGAAACCCATATTAATACCGACCATGAATAAAACGCGACGTGCTGCCGCAATAAATGCCAAATTCCGTACAATGAATTACCGCCAAATTATTATTACCATTCAAATGTCCTATCCGCATTGTAATTTTAGATATTTACTTTAATTATTAATATTTCATTATTAAAATTCTAATTTATTAATGCAGTATAAACCATACAGTGAACCAGTTTTGGTCTTTGTTCGTGGGTCTGGGTTCGATGCCTGCACGCACTTTTATTATTATGACCTCTTATGATATCACGTGTGTTATAAAGTAATTATTACTTGCTCTGTTTGCTCGAAAAGAGGGAATTCTCTACAAAGTTGTGTAAAATCCATTGTCATTTTTCTGTGTGCGCACCACAAATACTTGGTGATAAAAACGCAATGTACTTAAAATGAGCTGTCAATTAACGGCGTTGAAGAAAAAGCTGTTGGCATAGTCTGGGGCTCGCGGTAATCCTCCATCCCAAGAGAGGAACACGGATTGTTTAATTGACTGGTGCTTTTCCGTAAGATGTGAATCCGTTCAATAAAGTTCTAGATTTTGAGACAATAAATTAATAAATATCTTGGGACAACTCACACTCGGTCATCTGAACCTAAATTAGGCAACTAGGCCTGTGCTATGGTAACCAGACAACTGATGAACATACATAAATACTTTTTTTTGTAAATGCATACTTATATAGAAAACAACACACCCAGACACTGAACAAATATTCGTGATCATCACACAAACATTTGTTCTAGGTGGGGATCGAACCCACGACCTCCCGTTTAGCAGTCAGGTTCGCTAACCACTACACCACGAGGCTAATCATAAGTTTAATGTTTAAATAAAACTCTGAGCGCGTTAAAATGGTTTGGTTCACGTTTTGTTTAGTTAAAGCTTTTTTCATTCACAAAACCTTTTATGTGTAACGTTTGAAAGGGTGTAAAAAACCCTTTTAGTCAACTTAAAAAAAGGCGGAATACTCAATGTAGTCTGTTTCCTTTTTTTTCGTTCTAGAACATACTTTGCGTCCATTTTATTAGTATTACGTCTTTCATTTACTATTATTGTATACGCCGAATAACTATGATATTTATGCAGTCTTAAGGTGCATCTGAACATTCGTTTAAGAACTATGTTAATCCTCATGTTAATCAATTCAGTTATCGAAGAAAAAATAAAACAACCTAAACTCGTATTAAAATTAATGTTTTTAAACACTTTATAAACATGAATTCTGTAAGTCAGCTTGAACTCGTTATATTGTTTTAAAATATTAAAATTGATTCATTAGTTCAAAACTATTCGTAATTCGCGTCTCGCTCGGTGGAGTTTAAGAGTGAGTAATAAATTATTCAGCATTGGATTCATGTAAAATATTGATATATTCGTTATTCAAAACTAAATTTTGTGTCCCTTCAGTTCGAATGAGATTCAACCAAACAATTTAAGTAAATATAGAAGTCTGTAGTTTTTCCGATGTTTAACAGTTAACTAAATTTGGGCTATAATTAACCAACAAAATATATTTAATATTAAATTGCTGGAATCGATGTTACATATATCAAATATGGGAAGGGTTTTAGGCCATAATCCACCATATTGACATCGGTTAATAAACTTGAGGGTTGAAACAACAATAAAAACTTTTTAAGTCTTCATTCTGGGCCTTTTTCCTCAGATAAGAAGAAATTCGACCATAATTCACTGACCATAAAAGACCATACAAGAATACCATAATTATAATAAGACCATAGTTTTCGGGATTCACGTGCCTTTCAAGTACTTTATGGAGAAACTCAAGCATGCCAGTATCGTAACGTACTCCTTTTTTTTATAACTTAAACCTAGCAAATAGGTAGACGGGCCACGTGATGGTAAGTGGTCACCGTCGACTATAGACATGACGGTCCTTTACGGTAAAGCAAGCGAAAAGTACATATTTTATAACATGCACAAAAAAACGCGTGCGAGGATCAAGCCGTTGCTAATCACTAGACCAAAAGGCCCGTGAAACTGAATAAACGTTTGTTACTTATTTTTACCTATTAGATTACCTGTTATACTTCTACGTACATTAGTACTTAATCAGTGAAATAGGTAAGGATAAACATATATATATATATATATATATGTATGTATGTATAACTGAGCAGAATTACGTGCTTCACTACTTCGTGTCGGTCGCTTTGGCCTAGGGTTTGCAAAGAGCAATGACCTGGGATTTTGCCTACTCTTTACGCCGCAAAGCAAATAAATGACGTGTCATTAGCTGTAAAATTGAGTACGGCCAACAGCAACATGGCCATTAGAAAAAAGTAATTAATTTTTCACAGCCGTACTGCAACACAGTTAATGATGCTGTAATTGGCTAACGTATGAATATTACTCGTAGATAGCTATTATAAAGAGATTTGAAACATCGTCTATATTTTGCGACTATCTCGCTTCCGCGATATCACGCACGGATGGCGTTAGGGTCCAAGGTTCCCTCTTTACACGAGGGACCTGTGTGTTCCCGGAAAATTGATTGCCCCCGTTGTTGGGGGCTCGGGTGTTCAGTCCACAGTTCACAGCAAGCATCCCCATGAGAGTTGGGGGCGCCCGTCCCCGCTTCACACTTCCGTATCATATTGTAATACTCATTACTTCTTTCATCCAACTTACATCATGATCAAGGCTCTCACGGGTCTCAATCGATACTTACCAGGCTTATTCTTCGGGGAAAATTGTTGGCAGTCTTCCACTTTACACGCACATTTTTGGCCTTCAGTCTTGCTAGAAGACCAAATGTTGGTTCGGTATACTCAATAGACTTAGTCATAAGAGAAATTTATTACCTTGACATCTTCAAGTTAGCCTCGGCTGTTTTTACGGCTGTTGTCGACGCATGTCGCATTATCAACCTTATAATAATTTAAATACATAAAGGGCTTCAGAGCCCTTTATAATAATATTAGACGCATGAAAGCTTTGACATTAGCTAACAGATGCCGTTACATGTTTTGGCATACGCTAACATATGCCGAATTTACTTATATCAATCATCCTAAATGTCATCGATGTAATGAAAGATTGAGGGACGCGAACAAATAATCAAAAATTAATGTACGATTTTTGGGTTAAATATGATAGGTACTTTGTGTAATAAATATGAGTTCTTTATACATATGTAGGTATATTATTTTTATATTTTTTACTAAATATATTATTAAAATACAGTTTTTGTGAATTATGGTTTAATTTAGGCCAATAGGCGACCACAAGTGTTCACTTAATACCACCTTAAGACCACAAAATATCAAGTACTTACGCTCGTTGACATATAGGGCTTAAGCTCGAACATAACATATCTTTTTATAACATCACGTAGACTTTATACCATGTCTTATGCAGTAAGTCACTAAATTTTCTGTCATCAAAAATCGAGATATATTATAAATAAAAGACGCAAATATACTGCGGAGATATTTTAAATAAGTGGTCATATTTCAACCCTCACGTAGCTCGTTGATTCGACTATTACTACTCAACCCATAACATCTCAAACATGAAAGATTTTACTACAGTTCTAGATGAAAGTAATTTACAGGCCACACGCTCCGGGAAATAATACTAAATGGTATTTCAGTTTTATCTCCGCTCAGAGTTAATGAGTCAAAGAGATCGGAGGCGCGAGAGAGATTATATCATTTAAACTAGGAATGAGTCCGATTTTCCCGTTTAAATACTCGTATATCTTCGCTCTTGTAAATTTATCTCGATTCGAAATCATAATGTAAATTGATGTTAAAATGACTGTGCTGGATTTAACTTTTAGATATATTTCGACTGTTATATTTTGATTGGAGTATTATTGCAATGAATTTCAAAGTATTTACCAACGCGAATCAATTGTTATTAAATGTAAACAAAATTTATTTATAGTTAGATATTTATTTACATGTGTGCAATATATGTAGGTATCTACTTAGTAACCTTTCTAATAGTTAGAAAACATCCAGAATTAACAACGCCAAAGCTCGTATAATTGAAGTAAGTTTGTCCAGAAACGTCTTTTACTACTGTTAATTACGTAGTGTCACAAAATGTCACAATGTTAGTATCTACTTCCTCCCAGTTACTATTGTCTTGTACAGCTGTCGTAAAACTGTTTACGAGCGGGTTACCGACCCACTGCTTAGAAACGGATGCGTGAACGATAAAGCTTTGTTTGTAACGTAATTGTGGAGTTTTTTTAACACGCTTATATTGGCAGGACTTGTAGCTACGTATGTATGTAGGTATGTATGTAACGACGATGCAATAATTTAGTAGATTTATCCCAATATCTTGAAAAGGATCATCAATATTATAATACAATTTATCAATTTTCCGGAGAGGAAGCCTGATTTAGACAAACTATTAGGTATATTTTTTTTAAATAAGTAGTGGCTACTGACCAAATAAATTGAATGGCGTTAAAATTTCACCAGACCGTATCACATACTGCTTAAGTAGATTAACAGCTAACCTTAATCTTCTTACCGAAATTGATCTTATCGAAATTTTTATCTCACCGTACGTTCTCTTAGGGATAACTCAAGATTAAATCGACCGTTTCATTAAATCCTAGGATCTTATGTACGTGAGGTGTACACCTTTATGAACGAAACATATTAATTGATCCAGTGTAGTTATGGGTGTGTCAGTGGTACCTTGTCAACAGTCTTAATATTTTTCTAATTTGTTTTCTAAATAAATTCAGATTTTTCAGGTGCTATAAACTTTCTAAAATCTATGCTTTTTCTTAACCTAAAATTAGGTTACCTACCATTCGTCATGCCACATTCATCACTGGCAGATAATAATAGATATAATGGTAGATAATTCGAAGAAGAAAGTTAAAATACGTATGTAAAAAAACGACCGTTAAAAATCATTATTTTATTTAAATCAACTTCAGATCTGGAAAACAATTCGACTATTCTAGTCCTTAATAATCTCTACAATACTTATTTTATAACAATGAAGTAGAATGGGACCGGTTTCCCATCGTTGTCGATAAACGTACATCTCTTATCGGTTACCCTGATATCTAGGATATAATCTATGCGTTGGCACAGATTGTTTATTCACTGTTAACGTCCTTATACATAATTGTAAACGCCTTGATTTGAGAGTGTCACTTCATTTATTTGCACGAAATTGGCGTTGACAAGAAAATATATGTATGATGAATGGTAAGATTCTGAAGACAGTTTAATGAGACTGCAATTTTCCTTGCGCCCTCCACACTTTACCTTAAGTCACATTGACTTGTGTGTAAGTAATTATGATGTAAGAATTGTTGTACTGAATATGCACTGTACCTAATATTTATGTTGCAATATGTCACTGTATGTGTAGCTTTATATTTGCAAACGTAAAGCAAATTAGTTTGTTGCTTAGTTTGTCTTAGTATGAATGGAATCGCATCAGGTAAAGCCGCTCTCGTATCAATAAATGAAGGAACACCCCGATTAGAGTTTATTAAAAATTTGACAAAACACAACTCATCACTTTGTACAATCGAACTTCGTTCTTTTGTTCTTTGTATCACGAGCCACTTTCTTATATCACATTTATAATACAGTTTACAATAACACTGATATAGCACAGGATTGTTGGGAAGTCGAAGCTACGCGTCCATTGCGCGCTGCCCTGCATCGCTGCTGGTGTTTCACCTATGAAAAAAAGAATGTGATTAAAAAATGTGTTGAGTATTTTAATGCACAAGTTTCCCTTATAATGTATTAAACTTTATGTACTTCAAATGCTTTTCAAAAACATTTTTTTTTCTCACACACGGTCATCTGATCCCAAATTAGGCAACTCGGCCTGTGCTATGGTAATCAGACAACTGATAAACATACATAAATACTTTTTTTTTTGTAAATACATACATAGATAACAATACACCCAGACACAGACCGAATATTTGTGCTCATCACACAAACATTTGTTCTGGGTGGGGATCGAATCCACGACCTCCCGTCTAGCAGTCAGGTTCGCTAACCACTAGACCACGAGGCCAGTCCAAATAGTGGCATAGGGTGGTAAATGATTACTTAAAACATTATTTATGTACTGCTTTTTTAAGGTTTTGGTCATTATCCAAAATTAATGGATCGGCAACAGCGGTGTGGTATCTGTCAAAGAAAATCTCAATGGCAATGCAAGAGCTGTTCAAAAACATTGTGCATAAGAAGAGAGTGTTTTGAAATCTATCACATCCAAGTTGGACGATTACAGAATACAAGAAGAAGAAGAAGAAGAAGAATATATTAATGTTTTTACTTTTCAAAATAATAAAAAAATTAACAAACTTAATGGTTAAGATACTAATCTATTACCTTTTTAATGAGTCGGTGTCCTTATGCTTATAATAAAAACCCACTCTAATCTCTATCTACCTTATGGCCGAAATTCTAACCACGGCTTTTTCTTGGCTTTTATTGTTGCCAGGGTTGTTCAAGCATGTTAAATAACACAACAATGTTAAATAATGCAGTTTTTTATAGTTATGATTGTAGCTAATAACTTTAGAATAGTAAAGATATTGAAGGGGCCATAAATTGATATAATCCTTTATATTACAGAAGTGCAGTACATAACATCGAGAAGAGGTAAACTGCTACTAGTTTACAATCAGTATCCATTTGCCAAAAATTGCATAAGCAAGAGCAGGATTCAATGGGCGTGTACTTCGAGATGCTCAAAGAAATGTACTGCCATGCTATCTTTAGCGAATAATGGTGTACTAACTGTAATCAATGATGAACACAGCCACCCGGCGCCTGTCTTCTATCTGAACAGTAATGGTGATTATGTAAGGTTTACTGAAAAGCAGTTGAGTAAAATTGATTACACAAACAAGTGATCATAGTCCTTAGTGACCATAATGTGTATATTGTAGAAGATTTTAGCTTCTTTGTATAAGAATTTTTTAATTCTGCTGAGCGATTTAAGCTACAAATTTGACTAACTTTATTAGCCATTGAAAATAAAAAGGTCAACATTTGAAGAAGATCGATTCGTACCAAAATGGGGAAAGAGAACAGGGAATACTGGAATAATTAGTGTACGAATAAATAATTCTTTTAGTTTTTAAATTTATTACAACGTCACTTTTGTCCTCATGCATCTATGACCTAAGACTGGATATACTCGTAGATTATTGAAAGTAGTGACTACTTAACATCAGAAATAGGTCCACATCTAATACAATCTTTGCAATCCTAATGTATATTGCAGTATTCCATTTATTTCTTCGTTAACCTAAATCTCCTGCCGTATATTGCTTAAAAATTCTTACTTGCTTATAAATTCTTACTCTATTACAACATATTTCATTGTGTACCTAAGTAAGATTTCGGTCTAGTAATGGTCGATGTTTTGGACCAAATATTTTGTATTTGATGCTAAAAGTTGCCTTTATTACTAGGTCAGCTACTCAGGTCTACTCGTGGCGAGCCCAAGCTTCTCTTCCTGGATTATACGTACAACAGGAGTTACTTCTCCAAACGAGACTTGCTCACCAAGTGGTACTGTTCCTCCAGGAACTCTAAAGGCTGCAAAGCGAACGTGATGACCGATGCAACCTACAGAGTGGTTAGAGTAATCGGCATGCACAATCATAAACAAAAGTATCCTGTGCAGTGTATTCCTATTGCAACTAATCTGTAATTGGATAAGGTAGTCGTTTATGGTCCAGCCTTCTTAGCTGTGGATATGAGTATCAAGCATTATGATAAAAATTGGAATGACGATATCCTTCTTATATGTACATATGTACGAAAAAATAAGTTAGGTTACGAATTAAGAATTATTAATGGGAATTAATGAAAGTGTCATTATGTTATTAATATTTCAAATTACGATTTTGTGCGTGATGTGTAATGTAGCTTGAAATTATCGTAAATGATAAATGGATACACACACTTCTTCGAGGAAAAGTTTACTTCTCCTGTAGCTTTATATCATCCCACGTAGTATCAAGTGACATTTTTTACTGAAGTCAAAATCAAAAGCATAATTTAAAGTCACAATCAGGCGAATTGTCGTGACTAACGTAGTTATTGATAGAATAACAATATTATTTTCATACTATATTTATATTATTCTAAATCAATTTGGTTTGTTTGTAGCATAAGGCTGTGTAAAAAGAAAACAAAAATGTAGGAAGGTTTTTGTATATTATATAGAGTTAAGGAATCATTTTATGGATGTTTTAAATTAGGTTTTAGACTGAGCCATTTACTGTGCAATATTTAAATTTTTATCACCATTTATTCTAGATATATATCTAATTTTGTGATGTATTATTTGTTTTAAATATTATTTTATTATAGATTTTTATTTATATCATTTTATAAGTTATGAACAAATTATATTTAGTGTACAAAGTTTGTTGTAGATTAGTTAAGTTACGTAGTAAGCTTTTATTCAATAATTCATTGTATCTTAATTCGTATGAATCTATCGAATTTTTTCATATCTGATTTTTGTTAGCTAAGGAACGATTTCGATCTGTTATCATTATATTAAAGGACATGATAAATATATTTCCAATATAAAGTGTTTATCTGTACACGTGTACTTGTAATCTGATTGCTGTAATATTTATCCGAAACCGGTACCTAATTAATACGAAAATTTCCAACGACCTTAAAAATTCCAAAAAAATATAAAATATAACTTAAGATTATTCCAATACATTGGAAACAAATTTTTGAGTTTAATTTTCATACTGCAATTACAGATCCAGTTATGATAAAGGGTTCAAAAAAGGGACTTTACCTTCTTCTATACAAGAAGTTTACGTACTCCAGGAGATCAAAGTCGAAGAAGGGAGTTGTGTGGAAGTGCACGGCAAGCAAAGCGGAAGGCTGTACCGCTACACTGACTACAGATCCTAATTTAAACGTTGTTGTGGCGAAGGGTGAACACTATCACGGCTCACCTGATATAGGGCCTAGGCCCAAACATGTTTATTTTATGGCTCCATAGCAGGTTTTTTTAGAACTACTTTTTTTAGAAGGTACTAACGAAATCAAGAACTACTAACACCATCTTTTAACATGTGATTGATCGTATGACCATTATGATTGATGATGATGAAAAAAACTGACTCAAAATTTTTTTAATCAATTCAATTTTTTTTAAATTAGATAATGTAATTTTTGTACTTTTGTTATAATTTCTTTTTCATTCTTAAATATTGGTCTTATAGTCTTAATTCTTAGTCTTACATTTGTTAGTATACATACATATATTTTTTTACTAAATAATATAATTTGAAATGTTAATTGGACATCGTTTTTAAAGATTGGTTTTATTATCGATAGATATGAAATACAATTTGACATTTTAAAAAAACTTGTTAGAACACTAACAATATTAACATAAAAAAATTTACATTTTTTTACGACCTAGTAAATTTTATACTAACTTAATTAGGGTACTCATTTACCCAATAATCATTCTACCTCAGTGTATTTTAAAAATATTATATGTATTATAACAATTTAGTTATACATAATTATGTCACTAATATTTTCAAGCGTTAAATACTTAAAAAATTATAATAAATAAGCTAACTCTTAATTGTTAAGTATATGGCTAAGGTATAACTCATATTTCATTGTTTAAAAAATACTTAATATAAAGTTAAATTTGGAAGTTAAAAAAAAAATTTATGGAAATAAATCAACAGCTTTTCAAAGTAGTTTTAACCATAAAATATAATAAACTAGTCTGCCCAGACAGTCGTGAGATATGTACATATATAGATATGTATGAAAAAAAACATTTCTTAACAAAATTAAAAACTACCAAGAGAAAATTCTCTCCATCTGCCTATTCCAAGTACACTTATTATAATTGTATTAAATTTAGAGAGAATTCTATGTGTTTTATTGTTTTATCCTTAATCAATATGTTTTACCTGTCACTGCTTTCCCTATCTACTTAGTGAAAGCACAATATAAGAATAATTAACAGTAGAACGAGGTATTCGCAGTACACGCCGAAGTCTGAACAGTTTTACTATGGCCAGAGTTGTCACAGGTATACAACAAAAAAAATTCTTACATTATTTAAAATTTATTTAACTACTACTAAGCTTAATATTTAATTACAATACCTAGAGACTGGAATCCATGGCACTAAATAAAAAACGGCCTTTATCATTAACAGTTTTAATCTGATTTAATCTAATCTAATTAATAAATGTATTTTGTTTAAAATGAAGACATCGAGACTCATTATTCTGAATATCTATGGTGTATTTAAAATAAATAAGTACCTAGTTACCAGACATCCAGGAAAAAATTCTGTCTATAATTATATTAAATTTTCCATCCGCTAGTAAACTCGATATTGATATAATGAAATTACTATTATTATAATATTATTATTACTTTTATTAGCTATGTTGACGAGACAAAGACAAAAGACAAAATTATTTATTTGTACAAATATGGGTAGGTACAAAGGTGGTAGGTATATAAAGATTTAGTTCAGACCAT
>DWNH01000221.1:0-17389 GCA_018249895.1 Tiana niger
CTTTCGCCTACGTTCGGCTTCCCTCGGCGCCCGTCGCCCCCCACAGCTGACCGAGCGGCGCGCGAGCGAGACAGACGCAATAATGATCCGAAAGACAGAAAGGGAACGCGCGCCGCGCAGCTCACAGTGACTCCACTTATTTCTTTCTAGTGGGCGCCTTCGTCGTAGTGACAGCGTATTTCATTGTCGCGAGAGCTTTCGTTTTTGTATGTGAAAAATTGTATAATAAGTTCGTGCACACGTTTTACCGTCGTACGAGGGTGTAATCGTATACAAAATGTTGAATGGCAACGTGTAGTGATGGTGTAACAGATGCGTCGGTCGGATATCATGGTTGGCGAAATCACAACTGTTGTCATCACAAAATAACGTGGATTATGCAAGTTGGAGTGAGATGTGGACGAGTATTAGGTAAATGAAGTGTTATATCAGTTGAAACGAAGTGTTTTGTAAGTGAAAGATTAAGTGTCGGTAGAGGAATGTGCATCGAGTTGAGGTGAGGTGAAGTGAGGCGGCAGCCGACAGCCTAAGCTAGGCTAGCAACAGTCTGTCGCTGGCTGCACGGTTACAATTAATTTGTAGCGTGTACATCGTATTGCAAGCCACATCTATTCAATTGGCCACATGTAACAACAATAAATGGCACACATTGTTCTTTGTTGGTAAAATTTTAATCAGTAATAAATAGACGCACGTCCTAACGTAGGTATAATGAAGTCCAACAAAAATTAAGTTAATGAAACGTACCAGACAATTAGTGTGTCTTGGAAATAATAAAGTAATGACTTATGTAAAGAATGGAAACATTAGATATCAAGAATCAAGGTCTCAGTGTAATTAGCGTATGACGAACAAAAGCGCTGTTAAATGCAATAAACTGGGGTACTACTATTGAATAGCATTTAATAAATAACCACAATAAATAGTAGAATTATAAATGCAAGGAGATTTATCGGAAGATTCTATATTATATATCAGAATGAAATAGTACTAAACATAAACTATCGGTGACTTTTTATTTCATTGGAAGCATTACGAGCCGAACGCAGACTGGCTCTGCACAGTACCTACAACTAGATTACCTAAATTATACCCTGACTACATATTATAGCTGTACCTACTTTCATTAAACTCCTTTTATTTGAATGTGTGTTCTGCGGGCATACCAAATAGACAGGTAAAACTTTCAAAAGCAATATTAGTGTTTTCGAAATACCTACTACATCAACTTGTTATTAAAATTACCTCGCCTACAGTTTTATCATCAGGTTCGATTAAACTAAATAATCAATCATGATTTGTAGATAATTTAAAATAGAAACGTACGCAGCATAAAATTGTCAGAAGGAAACACAAACTTCGGTTCAGGAAAATAATTGCGTAAATTATGGAAAATAAATTTTATGCTTAATGATGCAAATTGAATAACTGCTAAATAATTGCTCGAAATGTTATTTATAAAAAAGTTTCCTATTCATTTAATAGCATTATGGTTTAAATATAAAACAAGCAATTGACTTGGGACAACTCTCTTTACACCCAGACAGAACACTTTCATCATCACTAATGCTCACCAAACAAACATTTGTCCTATGTGGAAATCTAACCCACTACCTCCAACAGTCAGGGACACTAAGCACTAGACCAAGAGGGCTATTAAATCAACAAAATCATATTTCTTTATTAAACTACAATACAAATTATAAATCTTTCTACTAATTTGACTTCTAAATTTCTGATTTCTACAACTTTCATTATCTGCGTACACGTAATCGATTAATTTTAAGATAACATGCCAGGGTATGTTATCTTTGTCTATCAGTATACGAAAAATGATAACTGATAATTTAGTATATATGGACGTACTGCGATTGAACATTTCATGGCCAACTTTACTTAGTGTATATTAGTGATAGTAAAACGAAGCCAAGTACCACCGTTTAAATCCTACCGGTACCGTTAAAATATGAAACGGCCATCTTAGAACTAAAGTAACGCATTTATCTACACCCTCTGTTAGGACTTAAGTACTACTTGAAGTTAGTACCATGGCGTTTGCAAGTCACCCTGCATTTTTGTGCTACAAACTATAGTATAGAATAGAATATTCTTTATTGTGATATCTCACTACACCATACAGATATAATAACAGCAAATAATAGATACTCATAGCAATCTCGTGACAGTCGTGTTTTCCAACTAGCTTTAAGCTGATATAGATGACACATAGATACGTGTAATACGCTTCCTTTTGATTCGTTAAAAAATTCATTTCAAACATAAATAAGAAAAATATAATATAGGTACCTACATTCTTAAATTTTATAAAACAACAAATCCAACTTATAATTTCCTGTTTTTAATATTTTTAATTATAGTAAACGTTAGGCTCAGATTTAATTTAGTTATAAAATATTTTACATCATAAAAACCGTACACTTGCCTATAAATTTAGGACTATATGGTTGATTATTAAATACAAACAACACTGCTAAGACTTAGCTAGGATTATGTGTCGTAATACTAAATAGTTTAAGACTGATAATCATCATCATGAGGATTTAGGCCATAGTCCACCACGCTAGCCAAATGCGGGTTGGTGAACTCCACATGCCGTTCGAAAACGTTATCAACGTATTTTCACCGAAGAGTAATGATAATTTATAATACGCACATAATATCCAACAATTAGAATTAAGTTAAACCCGCTTGGACCTTTCATGTTTAAAAAAAAATTAAAATTCATAACACGCGCGTCACGAGCAAAGCGTATCTTCGGTTAGTTTTAAGTACTTTAAGTACTTACATACTGATAACAAATAATTTTCTCTTGTTCCAGTCAATAAGACTATGCGGGTTGTAAAATAATGCGGTTGCTGCACAAAATATTGACGCTGGCAATAATTTGCGCAGCTGTGGGGGCGGAGGAGTGCCCCGCCAACTGTACCTGCACCAGCCTTCGACTGGCTTGCCCGGCCGTCGCCCTCCCCGGCAGAAAGCTTACTCGAAACATTCTCGCCAGCTACGGGACTCAACTCCAGGAGATCTCTTGGACTGATTCCAGCTTAGAAACCTTAGATAAGGATCTATTCAATAGTCACCAAAACCTAGAGTACATCGACTTAAGCAGAAACGAAATCAAAAGGACTGAACACGGACTATTTGCGAGACTGAGCCGCCTAAAGCATCTAAACATATCGAGAAACCGGATCGACGACATCCAGAGATTCACATTCGAGGACCTTGAGAACCTGGAGGTCCTAGATGTGTCTCACAACCAACTCCACGTCATTCCCTACCAGGTCTTCCGACCTATGCTAAGGTTGCAATACTTGGATTTATCTTACAATAAGATCGCTACATTCCTAGACTACTTTTTTAAACCTAACCGCCAACTGAAAACTCTGTTCCTAAACCATAATAGCCTAGTCAAAATAACCTCTAACGCCCTAGTCAACCTGACGGAATTGGAGATACTGGATATATCTAGCAACAATTTAGACTACTTACCCAAATCGTTATTTGATTACTTCCAACAACTTAGAGAGCTGAACTTGAGCTACAACAAGTTACTAAACATATCACACGATGCTTTTAAGAATCTCATTAGGTTAAAGTGGCTCAGTTTGAGCGGCAACCAACTGAAGACGCTGCCCGCCACGCTCTTCCAGCATACAGAGAATCTGAGAACGTTCTACCTCGATTACACTGAAATACAAGTTATATATAATACTAATTTCAAAGGCTTAATTAATTTACAGCGATTATTTATAAGGAACAACGCTTTTTTACGTGAAATAGAACCGTTTGTGTTCCAAGATATTCCAACGGTAACGCACTTGAACATAAGCGGAAATGCTATGACGTTTTTGCCATTATCGTTAAAAATGTTAGAAAAATTAGAAGAACTTAGTATAGATGGGAATCCGTGGGCTTGCGACTGTCGGATGGAGTGGTTCGCCAATTGGGCGGAGAGGAGGAAACAAATAATTAAGTCTGATTTAAGTTGTGGGTTAACGTACCCCAATGACATGTTAACTATATTGAATCACACAAACTGCAAGTCCCCCTGGCTTGTACACAGCAGCCCCTTAACCCTGAAGAGACTGCAAACAGATGCTTTACTGGAATGCAAATATGATGGCAATCCTGCACCGTCAATTACGTGGGTTACGCCTACCAGATATGTCTACCACTGGAACCCGGACCCGTTGGTACCTGATATATTTCACAAGCACGGCGTGGCTCACGATAAGTATTATCGTCCGATTGACAATGGTATTTCGAGAGTAAGAGTACTCGAGGACGGATCTCTTTTCATTGGCAACATCCATAGAGAAGACAGTGGAATATACCTATGCTTTGCATCAAACCCTGCAGCAAATGTTTCATCTGAAGTTGTACTAAACATAGATCCTATGACAATGTATGAAATAAAAATATATAGTTTACTTTGTGGGGCGATATGTGCGGCCGCTTTCTTGGGACTTACATTATTAGTACAGGCGGTACGGTACATATTTTACAGGTGAGTGCATATTAAAAAATATTTGTCTTGAATACTTGCTTTAAGGCATTTCAGAGTAAGGAAGGGAAATATTGTTATTTCCAGGTTTCGTCTCTTGGAAACGTGCTGTAGTTGTTGTACCTGCATCAGCCGAGATGCCCCGCGGTCCAGACAGATCTACAGCATGCTGGACAACATCGAGCAGTATAAGAGACAGCAGCTGGAAAAACTACGAGAAAACTACGCTATTCAAGTAAGTACATTTACTACGATACTATAAAAATAAGAGTCAACATGTCCTACGGGAATTATATGGTTAGCAAATTTTCTAACTGTTTATTTCCTTGTAACAGGTACATCGGATAAAAGACAACTGTACACAGCAAATGGAGTGGATACAAAACAGTTACTCGTCTCAAGCCACACATCTACGCAACATCAGAGATATCGGCACAAACCACTTGACCGCGATGAAAGACCAGTATTATGACCAGGTGTGTATGATTCCAAACGTTTATTTTAATGATTGACTAATTAGATACAAAAGGCAATTTTAAATATTCATTATATGTAAATGTAATATTATACGGCGAAGCCCGTGCGCTTAATTCGATACGCCTTCTTGTCTGTAAATTTTCCATTACTTCTTAAATTACGATATCTTCTTCATTAATAGTATAACGTGCAGATTGCAGCCGACCTATATCTTTTATTCTGTGTATCTTCACCGTTCTTAGTTACTTATTTGTTTTACTTGTTTATACAGGTGAAACGTGTCCGAGAATACTCCACATGTCAATTAAATTGGGTGAGAGAGAACTACGTCTTCCAACGCAATAAGATACGCAAGTTCAGCGCTCACCAAATCCTCCGGTTGCGCGAATCGTACAAGTACCAACAGCAGACTTTAAACAAAGTTCTCGAGAACTTGCCTAGTCTGTACTTCGAGAACTGTCGCAGCGGGTCATGTGGGCGAAGCGACTCGATGGCGTTTGACCCCGACGTGGAGGTGATCGATATGTACTTGAAAACGAAGATCGATAAACTGTCCACGCTGCCCAACCCTTTGGCAGACGACGAGAGCAAGATGTCCGTATACTACACTCCGACGGAGAGGTCCTTGAGCTCGAGGCGAAACTCGCCAGTGAACATCCCCGAGGGCATCCATATCAACATGATCGAGCGGGGTCCACCGCCGCGGCTGCTCGCCATGATCAGACCGCTGCAGCCTGCGCCTCCCCCCACGGTGGAATCACCGACGCCCCCGGGGAGCCCGATGCCGACGACATCCAAGTGCGGCATGTCCCGGGAGCGGTTCCGGGAGGATCCGAAGCCGTCGAGCGAGCCCCTGCTGCGGCGCGAGGCGGACGAGCGGCGGCGGCTGGCTGCGAGCGCGAGCTCGCCGGAGCTGGGCGCGGCGGAGGCGCGCGGGCGACGCGAGGCGCGCGTGCTGCTGGCCGTGGAGCTGACGCAGCCCGAGTGCCAGATGCGCCACACGGCCGGCCAGCTGGTGTGCGGCGAGTGCGCGCGCCTGTGCGACCACACGCCCTTGTAGTACAGGCTTTTGACGCGCGTATTCAAGATATACGCGTTCGGCGACCGCGACGGGCGGCCGCGCGACATTCGACTCTGTGATTTTGGCGCCTCGCCATCCTACGTGTGATCCGCGCGCGGAACGCATTCGCCCCGAGGCTCCTCGTGTCGTATCTTAAGGTTTATAGTGAGAACGGGTGTGGACGGACGCCGGTGACGGATCCCGCTTGTACTTCTGAGTAAGCTGTGATAGTATAGATTTGAATTTACGTACGTACGGTAGCGATTATTTTAATTTCTCCTAGTAGTAGAATTAAGGAGTACGCACGGGCGGTTCGTGGAGATCGCGTAGTGAGTCGACGAACCTGTTTAACTAAGCGTTCTGTACGTAATGAAACTTGTAAATATGTCTATTTCAATTATTTTTCCATTTTGATGTATTTTTAGGGTTAACTCTTAGAGCGTTATGCATTTTATATTTGTTCAACTTAAACGATAGAGTAAAGTGAGGTGTAAGGAAGTTGTTACTGTCTCGTTGTAATTGTTGCGAGGTTATTGTGAATGGTGTATCGGACTGTATCGGACTGCTTCGGACTGCATCGGCTCCGGTAGCATGTTGGCACAAACGAATTAGCTCGTTCCGTCTCACTCCACACCACTGTCCTGACTTTTAACTACAATCTACACAAGTATTGTACAATAAAGATGTTTTTGTGAGTGTAAACAATTGTTATAAACTATTTATGTATAACTATATTTTGTGACGCCGTCGTATCGAAACGAGTCTTGCAGTGATATGCCAAATAACAATCCAGCAATGATTATACTGTCAACGTTTCTTAATATAAAATATACAAATATTGTTGAAGATTTTCTAAATATTATAAACAAGAGTAAATAGCAAATCATGAAGAATAAATTATTTTTCAATGTAACTCATTTCTTTTATTTACACTGAACAATAATAAAATATATTAGACACGCAACTTGCCCACACACTTACAAGAATTTACAAAGTATTTAGAAAGGATTATAGTTCAAATATTTACGAGGAAATAAAAATTGAAACGATTGGAAACGATCAAAAATTTTTTTACATCACAAATATTAATTACGTTATGCTAAATTAGCCATACTATCTGGCCACTCATAGGGACATACTAGTATAATAAAAAAACAATGTTAATTTTGGATCATTACAACTATTCATTGGATAGTGTATATGTTATAGTGTAATGATGGGCCTGCTTATCTCTTTTTGAATTAAATATTTAATTTAATGAAACATCATTGAGATTTACCATTAAATATATTAATGCTTAACTATTAAAATTAATAGAAAAAAGTAGGTATCTGGAACCTTAATTTACTATACCCTTATAATAGTCTATACCTCTTGAGTTAAGTTATGTAACTTATTAGGTAACCCGTACAAATTAGATGCATAATGCTTTAGTAGTTAATAGCAGAGTGAAAAAGTTATTGATCAAGTTTAATCGTTATAACCCACCCTGTCCTATCGTGTTAACAGCTAGTTCTAAAATAAATTTTCTAACAATTATTGAGATTAGATTAGTGAAAAATGTTAATTAGTTTTAATTACACTTCACACTCATTTACAATTCAGTATCTCAATAGGACAAATACATACAAAGACAATTACACTAACACCCAGACCGGTACCAGAGATCTAAATTTATTATTTAAACTTTAGTCTAGCTGGGACTCAAACCCAGAATACTTCGAATGGTGGACCGGCATATTACTAATCATAAAATTACCCGTATAAATGAAAGACTCAATATTTTCATTAAACATTTTATTGATCGAAACTATTATTGGCACACACTGGCATTAAGATTATGCAAACGACTTCCATGGTACTACTGCACTTAAAATAAATTAACATATCTGCATAAATATTTCAATGAAAATTTTAAATTAATCTTTCACAGAATAAAAATCGTGTTATTAATCTACATTAAAAAAATATATAAAAAATACTTACAAAACATTTAAAGTTGATATAAAGAATAATATAGATAAACTAGGTAATATATTTATGTCATATAAAAAATTCAATATTTTTGCCTAACAATAATGATTAAAAAGAAAATATAAATATAGATATATCATACGGAGAAGGTAAATTATGCAATTACATGAAAAAGAGAGAAGTAGAAAAAGAACTAAAATTAGACGACCATCTTAGTCCTCAGAAGTAGCAACCTACGACCTCAAGTAGATAAACTTAAATAGTTCAAATAAAATTTGAGCTGAAATGTGGATATGTATGAGTTGCAGTGACCGCTTATTATCAAGTAGTATACATACAGTTTCCTAAAGGTAGAAGTACGCATGATCCATTTAAAATCAGCATTGTAGAAACTAATTTTTTGTTTTAAAATAAGGTAAAAAACACTATAGTTCTAAATTTAAAAAAATTGATAATAAATAGAAAAAAAATAACTTCAAACTAAAATTATACATCACTAATAAAGTGCTAATCATCGTGCTATAGTTATGTATTTCATTATCTTCTGGGTAATCAAAATTTCTGAGTAAGAGAAGAAAACTTAATAAGATTGCTTAATGCATTAAATCTGCCTTTTGTTCTTGTATATGTGTATTGTGCAAAAAAATTATTACCAAAATGGAATTAAAAGTGTTTACTATGGTGACAGATTTAACTTAAATGCAAGAGAAATTTTTAAGAGGGCAAATAAGTCTTTATAATGCCATTTAGGTTTGTTTATCTTTGCAATGGAAGCATACTATTATATATGTATATGAAAGTTTGTTTGTTTATGGCTTAATTACACAATAACAGCTGAAAGAATATGGTTTATAATATATAGAATAGAAGGTTTATAAAATATTTAGAATATGGATTAATATTTGCAAACAGTATATCCCTCCAAGTAGAGAAGTCACGTGCAAAAGCAGCCTCGTGGTCTAGTGGTTAGCGAACCTGACTGCTAACGGGAGGTCGTGGGTTCGATTCCCACCCAGGACAAATGTTTGTGTGATGAGCATGAATAGATGTTCTGTGTCTGGGTGTATTGTTATCTATATAAGTATATATTTACGAAACAAAAAAGTATTTATGTATGTTTATCAGTTGTCTGGTTACCATAGCACAATCCTAGTTGCCTAATTTGGGATCAGATGACCGTATGTGAGTTGTAAATATTTTGATGACAGTTCTACCTCTGACCATACCTAACTCTATAATTGTATAGTTGAGAGGTAACCCTCCGCCCGTCTCGATCAATAGTACGTGTGCAGCTCTGGCCTTCTGATAATAATATAGTGTAACTTATTGTTGGAGTAACAATGGGTGCTTAGATAATTGCTTCACGTACAAACATATTTTCGTTTTACTGCACAATGGTCTGAACTAAATGTTTGTACGAGTATACCTTTGTATCTACCAATATTTGTACAAATAAATTTATACGTGGTAGGCTGCCCAGGGAAGTACCAACACCACACCCAGATCTACCGTGAAGCAATTTATAGTGTTTCGGAAAGAGGGTGTGGACGCCAGAGTTCACTAAATTTTATACGAGGCGATCTTAGTCCTCAGATGTTGCATATGGATGTCCATGGCTGCAGTGGCCACTTAACATCAGGTGGCTTCATTTGCTAATTTAAATGAAAAAAAGTGGGTGTGTACCTACTTATGTACATGCGTTAGAAGTTATACTTCTTTGGCGTAACAAGATAAAATAAAAATAAAAATAAAAAATTATCTTTCGCCTTATTCTACGTTTGTAAGTAGAAAAAATGACACTAACAATAGAAAAAAGGTATTCAATACATTAAAAGTTTTATAGTCTAGTTAAATAACTAAAATGTTGACTATAGCTAACTTCAGGGTGTCGGTTTTTCGTGACGGTGTGCGCGCGCTACGTAAAAATTTATTCTCATCTTTTTTCCCTAACGCGCCAAAAAAAGTATAACTTCAAAAATCTTTTGTGTTATAATAATTTATTATTATAAGAAGCCCATCACATGAATACAATAGGTACATACATCGAATCACAAATTCATTTCTGTATTCTCAACCACAATATATTGATGTGTTTCAGATTGAACGAGAGGTGGAAAGCTTCAGTGGTTTGCAGCACACGGTATTTAAGAACGAAGATTTCATCGCCGGTTTGGGTTTGGATTTAGGAGGAAAGACTACTGCTGATGTGTTCCAGGTAACATTTCAGTAATCTAGCCAACAATTAATATCAATTATTTTATAATTACAAATATAATGATATACCTATTTCTTTCCGAGATGGCCTTTGGCCGAGATTCCGTTTGAAGATTATTAATCGTCATACATTTGCCCAAATATCACTCAGTTAATATTGTATTGTTAATAATTGCCTTATTTCGTTCCAGAATGCTGGAGTAGTAATTCTTACGGACGGTCTGGTCACCGCTAATACTAATCCAGGTAACTTTAATTTCAGAATGTCTTTGTATAGGTTACACTTTAAATACCTACTTTAGATACTTTAGGAGTATCTAAAGTATATTAGGTATCATTGCAGGTGTTGCAGATCCTTCAGAAAACTGGCCTGAGACGGGTACTCGCGCTCCGCTGGCGGGCCCCTACGCCTTCAGTCGCCTTCCCCCACCGCCCTCGCCACGCTTCTACCTCACTCTGTCTCCGCACAATACTTGGATGTTCACAAATCTCACGCTTGGGTAAGTTATCTTTGTAAATATATGGAAGACACCATCTTAGTAGTCAAGAGAAGAGACGAAGGAACATCAGATGGCCTGCAACTCGGTTGCTACTTCTTACATATAGAAACAATCAATGTCAAGTCCTCCACGTCTTTAATTTACAATTTTCTAAATATTTAAGAGCGTCAGCAAAGTACAGTGATATCGTAACACTGCTTTGTTTCTTTTATTGAGCCCTTAGCTATATATTTATATATGTATATATCATAACTACTTATATCGATTATGTTGCACTTTAAAACTGCATTTCGCGACTATTTTGGTAATAATTGGTAGAATTTAGTCTGTCTTTGTTATCACAGATTAATATGTAGTATACTTGTGTTTTAGCAATGACGGAAAAGGTACTCGAGAGCGATGGTCGCCAGTCAGAGCAGGCGAGTGGTGTGTAGGCGCATTTGCTGTACACCCAACCCTGGGCTTGGGCATAGCTGAGCCTCAGCAGTTCACCACCAGTGTCCCTCTGTCCATCGCTGCAGAGCTGCCTGAAACTTTACAGAAAGGCGAAGTCTTGGCCGTCATAGTCATCTTGAAGAGCACCCTGCCTGTTGAAACATCTGTTGTAGTTACATTTCACAATTCCGACCAATACTACGAGTTTGAACCTTTAGAAAATACGGTGGATTCCACTAAAAGTAAGTAGTGTGAAATAAACTACCTATACATATAAATAGGTAAAACTTTAATTTTTATTATGAGATAATACATAATTGTAACCTTTCTAATTTGAAATAATTTAATCCCGGGCTGCTGGATGAAATTTCATATTTAAATAAGCAGTACCCATGTTCAATTTATTAGGTAGATATACATTTGTGTTACTTTTAAGTTACAAGGTTAATCGTTATATTAATAAATAAGTAAAGTTGAGTGCGTTTATGTACCCATGTAAGAAGTAATACTTCTTTAGCGTAACAAGACATGTCCATGATATTTAGGTAGACTTCAGATCTTAATTGCTTATAAACACTACACTTCTGTGATGGACGCACGAAATTCCTAATTTTACATTGCTAAACAATTTACTAAACACGCGAAATATAACTTCCATAACACTTAAACACACAAGACTACAAAAATGTGTGAACGTGTGTGTTGCGCGGCCAGAAATCGAGCTGTTCAAGCGGTCGAGCGTGACGGTGCCGGCGCGCGGCGCCGCCAGCACGGCGTTCCTGGTGAGCGCGGCGCGCGCGGGAGAAGCGCCCGTCATCGTCGAGGCCAACGGCAGCGGCGTCTCCGCCTCGCTCTTCCGCACCATCGATGTCAAGGTACACAGTCACAGGATTATCTTAAAAGTAAACTACACATTTACATTCTTTTATTCAATAAATTGGCAAACTATGCATGCGAACCAAACACGGCATTAATATTTTTATTTTACATGAAAAATTCATACCTAGGTACTTGTTTTATACAACGGGTCCGGGTTTTGTAAAAAGGGTTCCATCTATCTCTGTACCAAATTTTATCAAAATCCATTGAGTGGTTTAGGCATGAAAGCGTAAAAGACAGACAGACAGAGTTACTTTTGCATTTATAATATTAGTAGGGATTATATACATATCTAATAATGTTTATTCCAGGAGGGTTACGAGGAGGAGTTGTGGTCGTGGACGCTGCTGGACGGGCGCGCGAGCGCGGCGCGCGGCAACGTGAGTCTGCGCGCGGCGGCCGGTACGCGGCTCAGCGGCGCCGCGCTGGAGGCGTGCGGCGACCCGCTGGCGCCTGCCGCCAGGGCGCTGGCGCGGCCGCCCACGCCCGCGGCGGACGCCATCTATGCACTACGGCCGCTAGCCCGCGCTTGTGTGCTGCTGGACTACTTGCAGGTGAGAACGTATAAGTATTTTAAGGCAAAGATCCTTGCTCTATGTAACGATACTCTTAAACAAAAAACTGTCGAATTTCGAGAGCTCCGATTCACCTAACTATAGCCGTAGCTTACGTCGTACACGCGTCGCTTGCCTCAATCTGAGTACTGCTAGGTTATTTGTTAGCGTAAGCTCACTATCCTTTGCAAATTCTCCATCCATCCTGATACAAATATATTACGAGAAAAATCGCTAATGTGTTATTGTTATGTTACTTAAATTATATTATATTACTGTTTCAGCTTACAGAGCAAGATGATGAACAAGCAATTACAAAAGAAGCTCGTACACAGATCGCGACAGGGTATCAGCGTCTTATGGCATTCCGACAGCCGGACGGCTCATTCTCACAAAAAATCGGTGATGATGCAGTCGGAGATGTTTGGTAAATAATTATTTATTTTTTTAGTCTTTCAATTCTTTACTTCAAGGCTAGGAGGTATACCTGTTATCTTGTAGAGTTTGTTCTAAAAATATGCATGTAACAGAAAACAGAAATATTTCTAACATCTAATACTATTTAATAGTAGTAGTAGTAGTAGTATTATTAATTGAAATCCGTCTGAAATGAACGAAAACATGACAACAATAAGTTGCTCTTAAGTATGCTACCCTTCTGCTTTTATTGTTTGCCATTTACGCTATAATATATATGCGTACATAATAGTCTAGTCTATAATAGTTGTTTTGTCCTTTCTGTGGTGTGCATTTATTGATATAAATATAAACTTTACCTTTAAGCGATGTACATGTGTAGCATAAATAAGCGTCACCGTTTCCTTGCAGGATGACAGCGGTGGCGTGTCGCTGGCTGTGGCGCGCCACGCGGTACCTGTCGGTGTCGCCGGCGGCGGCCTCGGATGCGGCGCGCTGGTTGGCCGCCGCGCAGCTTCCGGCCGGCGGGTGGGCCGCGCCCACAGTGCGCGACGACCCGCGAGCGCAGAGCCCCGTGCCGCTTGCTGCGCACGCACTCCTCGCTCTGCTTGCTACTAAGGTTTTTCTTATAATGAGTTACTGTTTCCTTGGTATACTACTATAACACGTGCTATATAACACACAAGAATTGTCATGGTGATAAATATAGTTATATCTAATAAACCATATATTGCAAAACTAATAAACCGAATTTTAATAATTCCAGGGCAGTGACGTGTTGCACAAGAACGCTATAAACAAAGGCGTGGACTTCATAGCACAGAGAGTGTCCGAGGAATTGGACGCGTACTCGCTGGCGGTGGCGGCCGCCGCGCTCGCCGCCGCGCAACACCCGCTCGCCACACAAGCGCTGCAAATGATGGATCAGTATGCTAATACTACCGGTAACTATTTTTCTATTTATATTAACTAGTGGTCAATTTCCCTAAATAATACTTGTAACGCCATCTATTAGCTGATGATGCGCAGTCATTACTGTTATATTTTATATTATTAATCTTAACTCAAAATCGTTTTTGTGACTAGATGACTGACTGTGAATAAGGAGTTTTGAAATCATACAAATGGTTGTTATTTAGCATTTATTACACTCGTACACTTTTACATTTCTTTACTAGAAATGCATTGTTAATGATGACTATAATGGACGCCGTTCTTAACACTATCAGTAAAGCTATTGGTCAATATATAACTATATATACATTCTTAAACATTTAGCTCTGCTCGTCGCACAGGTTCGACACTGTTCTGGTCGCGGCCGCTGTCGGGTAATGAGTGGCGCAACCCGTGGCTGCGCGGCGACAGCGTGTCGCTGCGCACTGCGGCGTGGGCGGCGCGCGCGCTGCTGGCGGCGCGGCTGGCCGACCGCGCCGAGCCCGTCGCGCGCTACCTGCTGAGCGCGCTGCCGCCCACCGACCAAGATCCTATCGTGGTATGGACTGATACACTTTTAAAATACAGCTAAGTGTCAATGGAGCTAAGTAAATTTCTAATAGAGCTAAATAAGTTTCCAGGATAATTAACTACTACTAATAATTTATTTTTATAGGTAGCACAACTGGAAAGATGAAAACATTTCAACCGTGAAACATTTGTATTGTGTTTTAGTTAGTTCTTACCGATAAAAAAATTTAAATTAATTATGATATAGGTATATCGATAGTTTTCGTTTAATATAATATCTAAATCATGTAACTTGTTTCAGTTGGACGCTTTGGCACAATATGCAGCACTAATTAAATCGTCGACGAAACTGCGGATAATGGTGAATGTAACTGGTTTCGAAGAACCTCGCCAGTTCAACATTGACAACGACAATGCCTTCATTATTCAAACACAACTGGTATGTAACACATTAATTTTATTGAAAGTTATTCTTACACGAGCTCCCTTATTGTACTTTACATTTTCGGATTTATATAGATTTTAAGTTCATTTTCGATACGTTACCAATTAAAGTAGAGTTTTACAATAAACCAACGACCAATTAGTTTCACTGGATAATAACTCACTGCAAACTATTTTGCATTAGTTTTTATTCAAAATAAACAACAGTGTGTTGTTGTTTTGTGTTCGATTTTTATGATTCTAGTAACTATAATAAGCTCTTTTCCGTAAAGAAGCTAAGTTTCACAACTGCAATAATGGTATTGATAACATTAATAAAAGCATACCGGCATGATATTGCCCTCACCTGTGGCGGTAATATGATGGAAATGTTTGTCATAAAATTGTAATGCCTTTTTTGTAAACATTTTTGAAAATTATATTATATTGACTTGATTTGAAGATATTAGTATGGGTCATGTTAGATCCGGCTGCGCTCGGGCGAGGCGAGCGCGCGCGCCACGACGGAGGGGCGCGGCGTGGCGGCGCTAGGGCTGACGGCGCGCGGCGCCACCAACGTGACGGGCGCGTGGCCGCGGTACACGCTCGACCCGCGCGTCGACCACGTCTCGACGGCCGCGCGACTGCAGCTCTCCGTCTGCGTCGGGTAACCGCCACTTTATTACACGCACACAAATATACAAAAACGCGCGGACGCACTACACTACGGACAAAATTAGGCAGCTTGTCGATTGAAAAACTTGTACCTTAGCACTTTTAATAGGCATCAACTAGTATTTTATAAATAAAAATAAAACTTTATTGTCTCATCGTGCAGCCTTCTTTTTAAGCGGTCAAGCTTAAGAGCGGCTGATGTGATGATCACATCTAAATATTTTATATAATTCTTTTTGTTACATTTCAGATATGTAGCGCAAGGGAACGAAACTGAAAGTGGATTGGCTCTTCTGGTAGTGCAATTACCATCCGGCTACCTTGCTGACATAAATACAATCACAGAACTAACTGTAAGTAACGGTTCCTTAGAAACATTTACTTACAAAATACCATAAAAGTACTTTTTTGGATTCTTTTAATTAAAGTAACATATTTTAATTAAAGTAACATAATATTAATGATTAATTTATTTATTAATCAGTTTTTGCATGTGGTCCCCCGACTACTACTACATAATATTTTTACCGTAAAATCATTTATTGTGTTTGGAAAGAAAGCGTGATTTCCAAGGGACAATTTAAATATGAGGGAAATAAGAATGCTCCACATACAGTTATAATGCCTCAGGTACTGAGAGTTGGATGAAATGTAACATAACTTTTCGCCTATTTTGGTATATCTTTGCTCTTATATGGGTTAAGGGGACTTAAGGGGATACCAATCCTCTAGAAATGAATGTGTGATCACATTGTATGTATGTGTGTGTGCGTGTGCGTGCGTGCAGTCGGCGCGGCACGTGGAGGGCGCGCGGCTGCAGCGTGGGGGCGCGCGTGTGGCAGCGTGGGTGCGCGCGCGGCGCGGTGAGGCGTGCGCCACGCTGGCGGCACCACGTGCGCTGCCCACCGCCGCGCAGCGCCCCGGCTGGGCCACCATACAGGACCTCTACGACTCTAGTTAGTACTCACACTATCATTTATTTTTTATTCTATTCTATTCTATCATCCTATACAACTCCATTCTAGTTTAATTCACCACAGTTAAATTCTTTCTTATCAAGCTGAAGCACAAGGCTTAAATGCAGATTTGTGACCGGCAGTGAGACATAAAAAGAATTGCGCGTTTAAACATTCCCCTAGCAGAGCAAAAAAATACTATCATCATACCCACGTCTGAAGCAATTTATTTTTGTTTGAAAGAAAGGTGTGGTTGTACTAGAGGAAGAACCACGGCCACGCCCATTTCTACCGTGCGGCAATGTATCGTGTGGAAGAAGGTTGTGGTTGTACTAGAGGAAGTACCACGGCCACGCCCATTTCTACCGTGGGGCAATGTATCGTGTGCAAGAAGGTTGTGGTTGTACTTAGAGTAAGTGGTATGTAGTGTATAGTTAGGGTAAGTACCACCACATTTCATAACCATATCTCAACCTCTGTTCCAGACTAGAATGTCCCATATGCACGAAGATATGCCCGAACCAACGCAGCTTAGCACTGCATATGCAAGCCATCCACTCCGGCACGAAGGACCATGCGTGCCCGCATTGTAATGCGAGGTATTAACTTTAAGATTTTGTATTTTACTCCGCTGGACCAGGGGTCGGCAACCTGCGACAACTGATAAACATACATAAATATTTTTGAAGTTATACTTATTTTGGCGCGTTAGGGAAAATAGGTTACATGATATATATATAGAGCAGTGATAGCCTAGTAGTTGAATTTCGGCCTACCATTCCGGTAGGTCCGGGTTCGATCCCCGCACGCACCTCTAATTTTTCAATGTTATGTGC
>DWNH01000222.1:0-17356 GCA_018249895.1 Tiana niger
CTTGGGACAACTCACGCACGGTCATTTGATTCCAAACTAGGCTGAGCCTGTACAGTACTATGACAACTTTTCCAAAATACATACTAAAATAGAATTTTTTTTACACCCAGACACAGAACAAATATTTATACTTAACACACAAATATTTGTTCTGGGTGGGGATTGGACGATGTCCCGTTTAGCAGTCAGGTTCGCTAACGACTAGACCACGAGGCCTATCAGTAAATAGTCATAAAAATCTAACCAATTCAACATTTTGTTACTAACTTTAATTGCTGAAATTACAGCACGGTTTAATTTTTCTTAGACATATCCTATTTTATTATTTCTTAACTGCTAAGTCACATATATTTTAAAAACCAATGCGTGTTAACAAGGGACAATACAATACATGACCAATGTGAACCCATAATTCCAAACTAGGTAGTACGTTTACATAGATTTTTTACATCCAAATACAAAAGAATAATATATTATATGCTACATAATATAATTTGTCCTGGATGGAAATCCAATCCACATTCTCCCGTGTAGCACATCTAATCGGTTCAAGGTCACTTTATCAATCTTTACAAAAATAAACCCGAACTAACTAAAATAAAAACTTTTGTGAATTATCAGAAAAACATCTCTATAAATAAAGTATTCTATGGCCAATAGTCCTTACTGTGTCAAGTGTCGTATGTTACAACTTGGCAATTTTCATGTAGGCAAAGAGAGATAAATTTTTGTCGTTGTATACTGTAACTTAGATTAGAATAGTTGGACGCAGATTCTTGATCTCTTTTGTAATTGATTACGAATAGCAGCAAACGAGCATGCATGCCATCTGGTGTAACTGCTAGCCATGGAGATCCACTTGCAACTTCAGGCATTACCTTAGTCCATTATATGTAGATCCGTTGCTTCGATCGATGATCGCGTTGTACTTAGTGAATTCTGGCAACAACATCCTCTTGTACAAAGTAAATTGCTTTACGATAGAATTGGGTGTGTCGTTGGTACTTCCTCGGACGGGTGGCCTACCACCTAACGAATCTTTCTTTTCAATTTCCCAAAATATCTTTAAACATTACTAACAATATATGACTTTTAAAATTCCATCCAATGATTTGCCCTTGTCTTACCATACCTTGCCATACCTTACCTAATTGGAGATACTCCATCCGGCTCCATTCTTCAGGTGATTAGCTGCACTACGTTTGTCGAAGGTCAGTAGCCATTACTCCATTAGAGATGCTTGCTACGCCAACCTCATCACATTCCCCACTCACCCATCACTTCCGTATGATGGGACCAGTCACGGTATGCCAGTTACCGTTGTTTGTTTTCAGGGATTCTACGGACTTCATTGTTATAAATACAAAGAATTAAGTATTTTTAATAAATGTAAAGTTGGTCCTGCTTTAGAGTTCTTGTTGATTTACATTAATTTAAAAAAAACCAAATCATCATAATCTACTAAGCTAGCACCTCTAATGAATTTTGGAATTAATCAACGAATATTCGTAGGTATGAAATTGCCAAATAAATGTGATCGTTAAATTTAACGACCTATACCTTAAAACATAAGTATCAAAATCGATTAGTCCTAAAGCCATATGAACGTTTGTGTCTTATGAGTGGAATTTAAAAGTAAATTCAGTTATCAAACCAAATGCCTCGTACCGATTGCGAAAACATAAATGTGTGTTTTCCATCTTTTAATAAAAAAAATTAATTAGTTATAAAGTTACGCTTATTCCGTCTAATCCTTATAACAACATATATGCATTTTACGAGTGATTTATCTATGGGATATTAATACTTTCTCTTCTCCTAATTTCTTAAACATAACAAATACTTTACACACTCCATTCCTTCTTCCACAATCTCCTTTACTTTGGCATTGAAACGGTATTCTACTAGCATAGTAGTTAAGTAGAGCACATACATAAACAAAAAATAAAGTCTGTTACTTCTGAGGACTAAAATGGTAGCCTCGAATTTAGTGAACTCCGGTTGTGAATTCATCATAAAATTTGAACACCAGTGGAACCTATTACGCTAATTTCAAAAGTTGATACACACAAAGCAAAATGAGATAGTCAAATACAAGTCGTTAAAATCCAACCCAATTTCAGTAAACCAGGATTATAAATCTTAATATTTCATTGGTGTCACAAGGTAAACAAATATCGCCCACTTACTTCGTCCCGATGACAATGATGTAATTTCCTGAGCTTATTGCTAGCTCCAATTTCAAGAGCTTTAGGTAAGTCCGCAGCTTGGCGATCAGAATGCTGTTATTTTGAAAGGTGTATTACTACTTGTGAAATTTCCAGAATTTATTTGCATTTGGCTATTAAACTTGCCAAAACAGCATTAGTGGCAACACTATAAATTTATCAATTTATTTTGCTACCTATTTCTAAATGAGGGAATGTCCCTTCATTTTATATTTATTAATATTAAATCTAAATTATGTATATTAAACTCACAAAGTTTTATAGCATTAAATTCACAAACGTCAGATCAACACTTTTTAAAATTGATTAAAATAATTCTAACATCAATCAATATTAAATCGCCTCTAAATAAACATTTGTTAGGTATCTGATATTGGTCATTTAGATTCAATATTTCCATTTATGCCTTAAATTGAACATAATTTTTGCAAGTTTGTGGCTGAACGCTATTAAAGCTGTGTTCAAAAATTAAGATTTGTTAAATTTAGGTTCTTCAGGCGAATTTTAAGTTCTTCAGTTTAGGAAACAAAAATTATTGATGCTAGATCTATAATAATAAAAAACAATTAGTATGACAAACATTAGATTTCTTTGCTATCTGTACTCAATATCTAGAGTAAAGCTAATATAGATGACCTAGGCCCAGGCTGGAGGTAGGGTTAGACGGATTTGGCGAGCTATGTGGTAACCACTATAAAAGCTCCGACTTTACTGTCTTTAAGCACATTCGTTCCCATACTCGTATCTCCCTTCTTCACCTCAACCAACCAACCCCTCATCAAAATGTACAAGCTGGTAAGATATATTTTCTTGGCTGAGTAAACAAAAAACATAACACTGTCTTAGTTTTCAGTATTCCTAACAAAAACAAAATAAAAAAGTAAAGATGTCTTATGGTCTCAATATTAAATGATTTTTTTTTTATTTTTACAGTATTTTAAATTTTTGTTCTTGATTGCTTGAAAAATAACAACTTGGCATAATTTTTTTAAACCTATTCATATATTTTTTCATGTGGCTTCTAATAATATATTGTTACTGCATATGTGTATGTATGTGTCCTCAAATACTACCTAACTGACGTAAAAAAACTAAAAAAGTAACTATCTAGTTGTAAAAAATGCTTTTTTGAAAGATTTTTTCAAACTCGCAGGACGATTACATATACCTATGTATGTGGCGACCGTCTTAGTTATTAGCAGAAGCATTTATTTACGATTTTAGATAATTCTGTCCTATTCATTGTTTCAACCCATCATTGTCCCACTGGTGGGCACGGGTCTCTTCTCAAATAAGAAGAATTTAGGCCATAAAAAGGTACCTAATTGCTAATACTGTGAAGACTGAAAACACAGAGTCCTTCAGACTCCAAAGTATTAGGAAAAGTATGGTGTTCTATTTCACCAATACCTAAAGTATTTTTAATGACTTTCTAATAATCATTATAAAGTAGAAAATTTTAATTCTAGCTTTTGGATAAGCTTGTTTTCTGTAATGTGAGTTTTATTAGGTATTACAAAAGAACGATCTTTTACTAAATAGGGACCCTATTAATAATTTAAATTAATCCTATTAATAAAATATTATATTATTGATACAATAAAAGAATTTCTTCGATTATTTAAAACCAAAATAAATGTTTATCAAACAATTCGAACGATTTGAGGTACCACCGCCACACCCAAATCTACCGTGAAGCAATTTATTATACGACCTGAAGTTGCAAATGGATGTCTATGGGTTGCAGTGATCACTTAAGACCAGGTGGCCCGCACGTTCGTTTGCTACTTTACAGATAACTTAAACAGACATTAAAAATCAATATTCAAATTACCTACGTATCAATACAGTTTTAAAATTGAATATTAACTATTACTTATTATTAACTATGTTACTAATTTGGTCGTGTGCTCATTAATGTCTCATTTAGACAAAGACGGTCGCGGTAGTTGATGGATTTACCTTCGAAAAGTAACATATAAATCTTGTCGTGTTATTACTCATTGACATTTAACAAACAGACAGATAATATCGCAACTTCCTATAAGCCGAGTTTGTTGTTAACTGGTATATTTTATCAAGTTGTTTCGACATAAAAAACTTTAGTACTTAATACCTAGTAGTTCAATATTATACGTTATTTGAATTATTATTTATATCATTACATTTATGTTACAAAAATGAAAATATAAAAAAATATGAATAATAAAATCCGATCTATAGTTCTAATATTTGTAACGGTTTTAATCATTTGTAACAGTTTACACTATCACACCTACATATATAAATTACATTGAAAGTTTTACAAAACAAGTCCCAAGAACTAAAATCTTGTAAGAAGTATTTGCCTACGTAAGTAGGTATTTTGTCAAATCATACGGAATCCTTCGTATGCCAGTCCGACTAGTACTTGGAGTTTTTCCTAGTTTTTAATTGTTTCATACTTTTATATCATTGTCAGCGTTATCATAATTTATTTTATTTCACTGTATTAGCACCTAATGACTACATATTTTGTGTTATGTATCGTTAGCTGCTATTATTGTGTACGTATATTTTAATTCCTATCAATAAGAACCTGTGCTTAATTATGTTTACGTTTTCAAATCTTGTTCGCCCTTGAATCAACGTCTTACAATCCAGTAAGTATTTCCAAGAAAGATATTTTTATGTCAATCTTACTTATAAGGAAATATTTAAAAATATACTCGTGAATAGAGATTCGCGTCCGAACCTTCGTGAATATAATCGAGATTAATATTACTGGTTCACTTTCAATACGTTTTTATTCAAACTTAACGTTCACTATAGCGATAACGACCTTCCGAGGCTAAAGCCAGTTCCCATCCGGAATAAATCAGCTACACTTTTTATTTTCTTGTAACGCTTGGTTATCCAAAAAAAAACTAATAAATATAGACCAAAGTGTTAAATATACATTAGTATTTTTTACACATAAGAATAGTTTAACTTATGTAAGTACTAGATACAATTACTTGCGGAGGCATAAAATTTCGTTTTATTACTTTAATGTAACGTTTTTAATCTATTTCGGGATTATAATAACCCATTTACATACCTACATGCTAAATTTCTTAAAATTCTCCCATAGATATTCCTCTGCACCTCATTTTGGATTTTGTAGGATAAAACTTTTGTAAAAAGTCAATTATAAAATATCAAGCTACGATTAGTGTCGCTAGTGTCAAAACAAAAACAGCCCACGGCCCAATTCATGATCCTGTTTGGTTGAGTTGCGCATGCGCACGTGTTACTGACATGACTGTACAAAGACAGCCTTTGTTACAACGGATACGGTTTTGTTCTAGAATATAATGTCCTTTAAGGACAAACGACATATTATTTGCCTCAAGCCACGCTAGAAAATTGTTTAATTACTTCACCTACTAATACTTGTAAAGTTCAATTTGGAGAGCAAAAAATGTATCGCATGACACGACAATAAAGCACACAAAAACTAATTCTATGGTTAGAACTGAAAAAGTATTTTGAGGTGGATTCGATATTGTTAAACTATTCATAGATTGGTCTACCACTAGTAGAGTATATTTTCGCGTAAAGATCAAACTATATGCACACTATATATGTGCATACACATAGCAATTAGATTTAAGTCTTACAATTTAAAACAAAAAAACTTTGTTGACAAAATATAATACAGACTTCAAATTATAAAGTAAGAAACAATTTGTTACAGGCTACATATTTATTCTAGTCTGTGTCCTCACAGACACAAGACAATGCAGACAGTTTTATTTTGTGTAATTTTTTTTTCAATTTTTTAAATTAACCTACTCCCACAAAGTTAGGTCTATAATACCTAGGTACTAGATAAACAATCATTATATTTGCTCTGTGGTGTTTGTTGTTACGAAGTCTCCACACCCTCTTTCCGAAACATAATAAATTGCTTTACGGTAGATATGGGTGTGGCGGTAGTACGTCCCCGGGCGGCAGGCTACCACCCACTTCCAAGCTTCCAGGACTACCGTTATTCAAATGTGTATTCTCTGATCATCGCTTTACAGGTCGTATTCGCCGCTCTCCTGGCCGTTGCCGCCGCAGCTCCCGGTCTGTACGGTGCACCCATCGCCGCTGCTCCTTGGGGACACGGACTCGTGGGTGCTCCCATCGTCAGCGCCCCTATCGTCAAAACCGCTGTCCCCGTTGCCACCTCTTATGCTAACACTGTCAGGGTGAGCTACATACAATCTATATTTCAGATCACATAATAAAAACATAATGAACATTCCATTGTGTACTGACGTATTGACCACTGTTTGGATTGACCTGAATCGACAGGAATAGGAGGTTAAAATGTCACTGCTACGCTATTGCGGCTCACACATGACTTATACGTTAACGAAGTGTACCGACTACCGCCTATCTCGAACGTGAAACAAATTTGTTGTATTTGGAAGGGAAAGGTTTAGTTACACTTTAAATTACGGTAAATGACTTCACCACACCAGGCCAATTCACATTCGTGCCTATGATACACATATTATTAAATATTACATAATATATTACAGTAATCCAGCCTGTGAGTATGTCAACATTGAGAGACTTAATTTGTCATTTTTGTATTTTCAGATTGCCTCTCCCGCCGTAGTGGCTGCGCATGCGCCGATTGTAGCTGCTCCTGCACCAATCGTAGCGGCTCACGCTCCGCTCGTCGCTGGCTATGGCCACGGATGGTAAACGGTCAGCATTTTCAAGGACCTACCATCTGTCCACCACAACACCCAGACCTAGTTCAAAATCGCAACAGTCACCTATCATCTATCTTATTTAATTTCTTAGAGTTAAGTGCATTTGGAATGTCAGATTGAAGCAAAAATCTTTATTTTGGGTTCGAAAAGTAAATTCAGTAAATTCTATATGATGTTTTCTTTCTTATATAAATAAAGCGACGTATCCTTTTAACTATCTCACTTCTGTGACTTGAATAAATATAAGGTTAATTTTAGTGTCAAAAAGAATAACTAAAAGCAGCTAAGTAAATATATTCAGTTTATCATTCGGTAACTACTTACTTAATTATATTAAGTAGTAACTGAACTTATATTAAGTAGTAGTAACCAAATTACGCTATACATGTACAATATTTTCCAACCAAATCTAAATGTTCTCGGTATGATACAAAGGATGTTATAATTAAAAAAAGGAGTGTTATAATTTTTACAGTCACACATGCGAAGCACAAATAATTTCATGGGAATTCTTAGTCACGCTTTTCCTTTCCAATATTTGTGACATTTTTGTCGATTGTATCGCTAATAGTAATTATTGGCTAATTTGTATATAGGAGATCAATGCGTGGTAGGCACGGTTATATTTTTTATAATCACACTACGTATGCTAAGCACATTCTTTATCGCACACTTTTCCTTACAACCTAGAATTCATTTGCCAAATTCTGTGAATTTTTAGTCCATTGCATCTTGAATACTAAAGAAAGGCGTTATCTGATTTTATAAGCGCTTGCCATTCTACCATACTTGATGGATGCATTATGCGTACAAACAATATAAATCCGAATAACATCTGTTGAGTAAAGTAAATATCGCGGTCTTTCGAATACATTCTGCTAAGGCCAAGACAGAAATTGTGTTGGTGTTACCGTATCCGCCCTTGGACTTAACTGCGGCAATATAAGCTCTTCTTGCTTAGGACTTATGACTGTTTACATAAATAAATACATGTTTATGTAAATGTCTTGCAACCATTCACACACTGCCATCTGATCTCAAACTAGGCAAAGCTCGTGTTATGGTAACCAGACAATTGATAATCATACTTATACCTTTGATAAATACATACTTATTAAGATAATTTTACACCCAGACACAGAAGAAACACTCGTGCTTATCATACAAACACTTGTCCTGGGCGAGCCACGACCCCCTCCAGCTTAGCAGACAGAGTAAGCAAAGAGGCCAATATGAATATTTAATTAATTAATATATGTAAAAAGCGTTTAAAAGGCGGGCTTTATATACCTAGAGATTTGGATATCAGGATTGGTAGTGGCAATAACGGATCTGACAGTAAGTGACAACAGTTTGACACATGTAGTTTCTTGTGAAGTATTGATGTGGTGAAGATCGTAAGATAAATGTGCTGTTCTGAGTATCATATTACATTTTACGGCGACACGTTTCATATCTACATAATTATGTACGCTTCCGCATAGGGCCGTCTACGCACTGGAGCACATTTTATTGCAACATGACACACGATATCGTTAAATCATTTGTGCTTAGAAGTACACTGAAACAAAATACAATTGTTTTGACACATAATATATGTAGAATAACTTTTAGTTTAAATGTCATATTGAAGAAAATACATTTTTGATAAATTATTAAGAAAAAATTATGGTAATAATCCGTTACTCACTTTAGACACAGACTTCAGCACAACCTACTTTAAATATGTATATTGAGGCTTGAAAATACAAGGTGCAAGTCAAGTCACAAGTCACATAATGTCGCGAAATGTTACTAGTGGAAAGGACCAGCAAACTATGTTTTGCTACAGGCCCTGATTTTGTCCTTTTACAAAATCATAAAAATTGCGCTTAACAAAATAGAAGAAATATAGTTATAGGATATTGAAAATTTGTGATTAGTTATATTTTTGTATGAGGAATTTAGAAAAATATATAAAAAGAATAAAATAAAAATTTCTAGATATCGGCAATAGCGCTACCTATAGGGTCCGAAAGTATTAGTATTAATAAATAAACAAATTAATTAGTAAACATTGTGATATAAAGTTATTATTAAGTATTTAAACATAAAGTTTTATCCAGATATTGCTATATACATAGGTCTACAACATGCATCAAGTAGTTTAAAAATGTTTAAGATACATGTTGCCATTGGCTCTATGTTCCAATACATGTATTGCGATTTGTACCGAAATGTGGACGAGCCCTAACACATGTAACGCCCTAACGAAGTCAAAATGCGAAAGGAAATGCTTATATAAATTTGCTACCGGTCTTCTATTTAAAGGCCAACCGCGCCCAAATATTGCTTAACTCGTATTGGCATACCATTCCAAGTCCCGAACTATAAATCTAGAGCTAGACAGAACAACCTAAGTCTATCTCTAAACTACACGAGTTTTAATTATAATCATTTTCTTTTTACGACGTCTATAGATTTTCACGAAAACTTTATCGAACTATTAAACTACATAAAATAAAAGTTCAGAAAATCATGCAAATTGAAACCAAAATTCGTCTTCAAGTCAAGTACACAACGCGTTTAGGTATTGCTAAGTCTCTTTCAGTTATACCTACCATTGAAGTTTTAGGGCACGACGATCACCATTATTTAAAAAAATTGGAGTTGATTGAAACATTAAATTTAAATTTAGATTAGTTAATCACCAAGACGTTCTCGGTGATTTTGGAAGGTGGTTAAAAAGAAAACATGCAATGCGACTCCTGTGATGTTATTAGTGTTCTTAAGGGTAAGATAAGCAGTCAGTCTGTTGGTTTAAGGTTGATTTAATGAACTAAACTTCTTATAATTAAAACATCCATTAAGCTTATAGGTTCATACAGTTAATATACCTTTATATTAATATTTACGCCTACGTTTTCTGCCCGTGTTCAATGGTTGAGTGGACGAGAATTCCACTAGGCATTAAATTGGCTCATTGTGTTAGCAACAATAAACAAATGAAGGTAAATAAATAAATTTACTTAAAAGGATGTGCCAATACTGCATATCAATTGTATTGTATGATAATAAACAAATTTTGTATTTGTATTTGTAAAAAAAAACCCTACAACCCTTTGTACACTCATTTTTTAATGGGATACGCTTAAAAATTGTAGTAGAACTACTGTGGGTCCACAAGCATTTTCATCTCATTTCATCATTAATAAAATAACACAAAAATAAATGGTGTGTTTTATAAATTTTTAGACCTTTTAAAATCATCAATAACAATTTGGGTTATAAAGTTGACTGTGAGGTTTTGTTGTTTTCTTAAAAAAGTTAACGACTTGACAAACAAGAGCCGAGAGCGGTGAGGCTGTATAAGGCCGTATAAGTCTTGATGTATTCCGCATGCCGCCTTACGGAGGTACTTAATAATTATAACATTGTCGTTGTTACATATATACTGAGAGTTGCAAGTAGAGCATTTTTATTTTTTACATGTTTTATATTATTAGCTTCACTTTGAGGTTCTATGTAAGTATGTATGAATGTAACGGAATCTTTGAATTACATTTTCATCAACTTCCAAATGTCCAAATCGTTTGAAATTTTGCGTACATACAATACAATAATTTCATAAAACAATTTATATATACGAATTAAATATATGACTTTACATTGAACATAATTAGATTTACATATTTATTATTAAATTTACATTTACATTACAAGAATGAACATGAATAAATAAATTACAGTTTAAAAAAAACCGTGAGGTCGCATAATCGCTAAGAATTATTAGAATTTGAGACCACTCTGAAAAAGAAGAGAAATTGAAATGTTTATTTTAAGTTTGAGGTACCTCTATAACTTCATCAAGTTCATATATAAGCTATGCTATAGCTATGAATTAAGCAGATAGAAAAGGGTTAGAAAAGTTCCAAATTCCGGTTGGAAAACTGTAGACGAGAGTAGATAAATATCTCCCCGTCCAGCAGAGCCTACCACCTGTAAAATTAATAAATTAGATTTTAAACATTTTAGAAGAATATAGTAGTTCATTGATGAAAGCAATTAAGTCAGAGTCATCATCAGTGGAGCAGTTTTGTTATTACATGTATGTAACTGATCAAGTTAACTAAATAAAATGTATGTTATATCCACTCTGTATAATTCACCCGTTCAAGTTACCCAGTGGTCTGACGACGTACGAGTATGAAAGCGTTCTCAAGGTCAATCTGCGTAAACCTTAACATTTCGATTTATAGATCACTTTTATGCATAAAATAAATTATTAACGGCATCCCTCCCAATTTCAGGCCAGCTCAACTTTCTTTCTTTTCCACTGGCTTTTTTCTCCCGGTCAACAATAGCCACAAGGGCGCCTAAAGGCGAACCCTGAATTACCTTCATGCTCACTGTTTTTCAACGAATTACAGAAATAACGCCTTTCTTATAAAATTCGTAAAAGAGATCAACAAACTGGATGATTTCCCCGAATTTGACTTGTTTAATACATCTCACCATCAGCTGAGAAACATAATGTACAATAATTGGTTCTGCGTAACTTCCTAGTGTACGTTTTATTGTATCTTGATTCTGTTGCGGTATTTTTGTTTTTATTTTTATTATTTATATTTTTCAATATGTTGTATTTTTGTTACGTTGTGTTGCTTTTTCTTCTTTTTTTGCCTCTTTCTTTTCTTTAGCATTCAAGCATGTATAGTTGCAATATGCGAAAGCAACTAAATGGTGCATAGTTATTTAAATTGTAATTATATTAAGACATGTCCATTGTATGCTTTCCAAATAAAATAAAATAAAAAAAAAGCTGGAAGGACTGGAATTTTTGAAAAAATTATAGGAAATATTTGGATACCAGGTTATGTTAATATTATGCCCATGTTATAATCTTATATTATGTTTTATAATATTATGTTATTTTTCAATCTAACAACACCATTAATACCGTTTGAATGATCAAATATGAATGACATGGGTTTGGTGGGATGGATTGAGTTGCATTATATGTTTCAATTTAGTGAGCTATAAAAGCTATTACAAAATCCTAAATAAATAGCATCAAATATAGCGTTTGATGACTTACAACTACCATATCTGCACTGCTACTAGAAGATCTGCCGCTGTTGTTATGTTAAAATATTGTAGATGCTCTTTTTGGTTCAGACAACAGAAGTATTTAAAAAGTGTTTAAGGCTTTACTGAAATCAGACCAATCAGTGCAGTTTTGGCCTGAAAATATTTTCTGCCTGTCAGGATATGGGACCCGGAGTTTCCGCTACACGTACTAATTCTTTGATTATTCAATATAAAAAAAACTAACTTTTGTTATTATAATACCGTACGAATCAATACGGCATTGTATTTAATATATTTATGGTATAAGTGTGTACTTCTGTAGATGTACATAGATACTGAACACTAGTTACAAAAACTATACTTACTGTATTAATGCCGAAAGCAAAAAAATTTAAATATTACATCATTATATGTACTTCTGCCCACGTGCTTGTAACACTAAATATTTAATAAATATTAATTGAAATAAAAATGCATAATAATTTTTCACCTTACCTACACGTGTCAATTTGCATTTGCCGTGTAGGTACAGATTTAATTTTGTAGGTGCTACGATGAGTAAGCAGACTTGTTGGTCTTGACTTTTAAAAAAATTTAAACGCGACTGATATAAATAGGTTCGCCGCACAGGAGAAAGCATCAGTTTCTCTTCTTTCGTCGTCCGCATCTGAACTAACACAGACCACGATGAACTCGCTGGTGGTGTTGCTCTCTGTGTTGGCGTTGGCCAGTGCCTCGCCATCAGGCTTACTCAGTAGCGGAGTGCTCACGTACGCAGCGCCAGCGGCTATCGTGGCGCCTGCTGCTGTGTCCCACCAATCTCGAGTCGACATTAAGTCATCACCTGCCGTAGTTGCTACCGCTGCCATCGCCCCGGTTGCCCGCACAGTGATTGCTCAGCCTGCTGTGTACGCCGCTCCTGCCGCAATTGCTGCTCCCGTCGCTGTCGCACCAGCTGCCGTGTCTCACCAGTCCCGCGTTGATATCAAGTCGACACCCGCGGTGGTTAGCTCCGTAGCCTACAGCGCTCCAGTTGCTTACAGCGCTCCCGTTGCCTACAGCGCTCCTGTTGCCTACGGTTCGCCTTTGGCCTACACCGCCCCTATTGCCGCCGCTGCGTACGCTCCCGCTGCGTATGCTCCCGCTGCGATCGCCACCACCGCTGCCCTCGCCGCTCCTGCCGTGCCCCTCGACACTCCTGAGGTCATTGCCGCTCGTACTGCCCACCTCGAAGCTAAGGCCCTCACCGAAGCTCACCTGATCCACAAGCGTTCCGCGCCCTTGATCGCGGCTGCTCCAATTCTATCTACCTATGCTGCTTCCCCTATAATTTCCACCTACGCCGCTGCCCCAATCGCTTACCACGCACCTATCGCCCGGTATGCGTCACCCGTTCTGACCAGTGCCTACGGCGTGCACCCATGGTGAACACAACACTGGAGTGAGGAAATACGTCCTCGGTTCAGATGCAAAGATTAAAATTAAATTTTCGACAATAAAAAACGGTAACTGAACTTTTTTGTCTCATTTAATTCTCTCAAACATTTTTGGACTAAATTATTACTTATTATACGAGATCCAGAACATTCACATAACAGTCAGTAGGTATAATATACAACACATGCATACTTATACGATCCATCACACAAGTACCTACCAGTAACAAAGCAAACTGTTTATGAAATAACTATGTTCTTGAAATTAACATAACGAGATACAAATTAGATATATGCTATGACTGTCATTTAAGTACAAAGTACATACAACGTTGATATTTGGTCTAATTTTAATTGAAAATAAAGCAAAAATTACAACTTCTAATTAATTTTATGTGCGCTATTACAATGGGAGCTCCGGCGGGAACAGACTTAACAATTAAATTAAAAAAGGCTTTAATACATATGACATATATGTACATAACATTTGTGATAATTTAGATCATAGATAAATATAGGACATATTGGCAAGACGTACCAGGATTAAAATTTAAGAAGTTTAATTTTGTTTTTTTTATTCTGTTTAGAAAACTTATATCCCATTAGTTTATATTTATCAAAAAAGAAATACATCAAACAAAAAACTTTACTACAAAAAAACAATTAATTAATTAAACTAGTTCGTAGAGAAATATTTGAAAACATATGTACGTAAACAGCTTGTTATATTTTTGTTTCTAATGCGCAAGAAAAAGGTTTTTATTTTAAAAAAAATATGATTTGCACTAAAAATACGGTCAGCACAACAAAATAACCACTCATCAAAGTAACAACTTGTTGACCTGCACTAGGATAACAAAATAATTGCAGTTAATAATTATTACATATTAATAGATTTATTGAGTAAGAGAGATAAATCTAGAGGACAGCTCCTCCTTAAATGTTTACGTGCATGCAAAGAAAACGGGCAATGGCAAATTCCAAATGTAGTATTGTTCTTCTGTAACATTCTTATGGTTAATACTACTTTTAAAGCTATTGAAAAGGACTGAGAAGTGGAACTATGATGGTTTTGTGGTAGACTCAGTACAACTGTAGAGAAATCGTTACCATATCAACTTCTATCGTTGAGCGATTACATATTGTGTTTCAGCCAGAGAAATGTAGTTGTTGGCAAGCATTAGCATTACCTTATCTCATAATGTAATATATGTACGTACTCTAATGGACAATGGCATAATAAGAGCCTACAGTTTAAAGTCAGTAATCAGTCATATCATACAAAAAATAACAAACCACTTCGCAGAGCCGGTACCAGGTTTGATGACTTTTTTGTTCACTTATAAGATAAATCAAGTATTCGCACCATAATTTAAATGATTTAATTTAGATAAGATAGAAACACTAACATTAAAGGTAGTTTAATAAATAAAATTAGACGTTTAGTTTAAGCCGTGGGGCAAGTAGCTAGAAAAAATTCTATGAAACCGCGAAGATATAAAACTGGTTCTCTTATTACCAATTTGTAAACGTCTGTAATATACATAGACCAAGTAAAGAAAATGTTGAATATATAGAAGTCAACTGTACATTCATGTGTATTCAACTTATATGCTATTAAAGGAGTGCCGAGAGTTTTTTTCGTTGGGTTTTTTTCTCCCAACCAACAATAGCTAAAAGAACGCTTAAAGACGATAAATTCATTAATTTTTTGCCTTTTATTAAGTGTATGTAAATATCTTGTAATTAATAAAAACAATTTTATTTCAAAAAATCTCATTTCATATCATTCCATTATATGTACACACTTGGCATAGCCGACTGTTATGCAGTGTTCTTTGAATCCTTAAATACAAAAAAATCAACTGTCTGTACCAGTGTTAATCTGGATAATCCAAGTATGAAAATGTGTAAACTTGTACATACCTGGCTTATCCGGTAAAAGTAACTTAAATATTATGGCTGTGAAAGGGCAAAAAGAATAGAACACTTTATGTTCTGCATTAAAATCCTCATTTAAAACTTTCAACTAGGCTCTCTCTAGTTTTGGTATCATTGACATGATTGAATATGACACTTCACTAATTTTAAACTATATAGTCGTGAAACCTTGGATTATTTTATATAATCTCATTTAATAATAAAAAATTACGAAATCCTAATATTTTTACCATAAACTTGTAAACTATACTTTATAACTATTTTTGTGTGTGTTAATTCAGTATTGTATAAAATTTTACAAAATCCAACGAGTGAATATTTGAATTTAAAAAAATTGTGGTTGTAATGTCGGCGTACTTGATTACACAAGTTTTATTGAAGAACTGATTCTTTCCATGACATACGCATCTAGCCACGCCTTAAAATTTAAATCAAACTAGGGCGGAAGCTTCCGTGTTACAAAAAGTATGTGCTTACATTTAACGATAAAAACAATAATAGGAGACAAATGTTGGTATTACGGATAACTATCATTTAAAGGTTACTTGCGTTACATTTTTTGTAAATTAGTATGCATGGAATATACTATAAAATGATCAGCATCATTGTATTAGGCATCAGTCGATCTTGTTTCTCCGATTAGACAATACAACACAGACCACAATGTTCAAGCTGGTGGTGTTGTTCTCCGTGTTGGCTTTGGCAGCAGCCAAGCCCAGCTACCTGGCCTACAGCGCTGTGCCCGCAGCATACAGCTCTGTATACAGGTCCGACGTTGTCCACGGATCGCCCGTAGTACCCGCTGTGTACAGTACCTACAACGCGCCCTACGTCACATCCCTGGCCCCCGCTGCTGTTGTTCCAGCCGTCGCTGCGCTGTCGCAGCCCCCCCACTCACCCGCAGTGGTCCTCGATGCTGTGAATGGTGTTCCCCTAGACACCCCCGAGGTTGTTGCAGCACGTGTCGCCCATTTTCAAGCTAAGGCTCTTGCTGGAGTCCACCACCTTGCCAAGCGATCCCTCGCCGTCGCGCCTGTCGCCTACAGCGCCGTTTCCCCAGTCGTTGCTGGTGCTGTAGTGTCGCCTTATGCCGCCCGAAGCCTCGTCTCTCCTGTCTCTTACGCCACTCCCTACGTCTCCGCCTACGGTGCTCAAGTTGTTCCCTCTTACGGTTATTCCTCTGTCTACCCTAGGGCGCTTTCCGTCCACCCTTGGTAAGCAATGATCAAAAATACGACATTAGAACAAAGTTGTTAACGAAACATTAATTTGTAAGTAATGCCTTTATTGCCGAAATATAGAATTTGAATATTATTATCTTTTTTTTATTTACCTTTTAAGTTTCCGTTAAGTATAATATATAAGTTTGGTTCCTATTTTTTAGATCCATACATATTCATGAATGTTATTTCCTTCAATGATAAATTTTAAGATAATTATAATTTATTTAATTATAATATATAGATAATTATAATATATTTATTTAAACGGTATAAAAAATGTTTATTTTCAATCGACTCAAAGGAATATCTTTATACAGAATTTGTAACGCACACAAATAAAATTATCTAAATGTCAAAAATAAAAGAATTATTTTTTAAACAAATGTTACTCACATATTAAGTGCATTCAATTGACGATAGTATTATTGAACGATGATGTACCTATTACTCCTTACTTCAAACTACTGCAGAGTATCAACGTACTAATATCTACATTTTTAGGGATTCATCTGTTTTCGTTTGTAGAAAAATAAACTGATTGCAACATTAAAAGGCTTGTCATCAATGACATTTTCGTGTACCAAAATATATTCGACACATCAGTCAGTCAAACGCAATTTAAGAGTTCAACTTTACCCTCAGAAACTTGTATCATTTCAGTGCTTTCTTTTTATGCAGGCGTGACCAAGAGTATCACTTGCTCAAATTGGAATCTGTGTTACAAA
>DWNH01000223.1:0-17350 GCA_018249895.1 Tiana niger
AGCATTATTTGTATACAGTCATCGCTTCTCGGCCTTTTGGCTAAGATCAAAGTGTAGTGTAGTTCTGTTGCGACAGTGTATTGCAAGACATAAGAATATGCTGCCCTAATACAAATTAGTTTCGTTTTTGCCAACACAATATTATTGTGAAAATCTTAAAACATCAGTGGATAGAAATTTGTATCTTAAGTCTTTTTATAATTTTCTTCGTAGTGGACAATACAGACACAAATGAAAAAAAGTTAAAAACCGTGTAAAAATAGAGTATGTTTCTAAATGTCTATCCAGCGGGCGGTGGAGACCAGGATACACTGAATAGAAGCAAGGTAATCACCACCATACCATATTTGTAAATTAACGATGATGAAACGTAATGAACTAGACGGTTAAACGTTAAAGACCAACAGTACTCAAGGATTATCAACATCGCTCATACTCGTAATACCTTCATAAAAGAATATTTCTCTTACGCTTACATTACTCTTAGATATATCACGAATCATAACCATAAATCCATTCACAATACACGCACATCTTCGCTTAACTAAAGGAAAAAAGAATGATCAAAGACTATGAACAAAGTTTTATTGCCACATCTTTTATATAGCCCGCCGTTGTTCAGGGAACTATGAAAAACAAGAAAGAACAAAATCTTCACGAGAAACTTTCTGTGAGTTTGTTTACGATTTGGATGTTAAGCCCAGAAGGGATGGCAGCTTCCGTAATTGCATTCACCGATTTGATAATGTGCTAACGTGAATTCGTACGTTCGAATGCTCGAACATCTAAGTGAATAGTTGGCCTGAATTCTTCAAGCGTGAAAGCCTCGGTCCAGATTGGAATTAATCGAATTTACAGTCCTCTAAATGTCATACCACGAGTTACTCGTACAGAAATAATTGAATTTGTCACAAAGCTACCAAATGATATCTGTGTGAATGTTATTGACGCCCACTGAATAAACGTGGCGAAAGCTTTGATGTTACGCGGAACTCATCTGTTTCTGTTCGCCTGAACAATAACTATTTGCATACAGGAAATAGTTTTGACGTGGAAATCTAAGTCATTCACGTGTACAGATTTGGGTATACAATGATTTAGGTGGACAAATATTATACCTATTATATTATGTTGAAATTAGTAATAGAAGTAATGTAGTCAATGATGTTAGTTGACTATATGCACTACATTTACAAACTAGCAACTCTATTACCTCTTTCAGCACATTTTACTCAATAAATTAGCAATTGTTTAAATGAAATCATGTCGTATAGGTACATCATGGTATAGGTTTTCGTACTGCATTGACCTCGTTAAATCTTTACTTAAATAGAGTAGGTAACACAATAAATGGCTTTACGGTAGAATTGGGTGTGGCGGTGGTACTTCTCCGATCGGTAGGAATAAATGCAAGTGGATGGCTGTGGGTCGCAGTGACCACACCAGGCAGCCTGCATGCTCATTTGCTATTTTTGTTCAGTAAAAAAAACAAGACGTTCGTTCATAACAACCACTACATTGTGACGCGCTACCCTGGCGTGAAGACGCATGTCTGACCACTTGGTACCCGTTCATTTCTTGACCATTAGATTATGTTTGAAGACAGACAAGAATGACATTTAACTTAGGTCACCTAAACGCTTCACACTCACAGCTCAACACTAGGATTTCCTGTGTAGTGGTTATTACGGCATCCACACAAAGACAATTAAATGAACACCCAGACCAAGAACAGAAATCTAAATTGATCATTTGAATTTCTGCACGGCCCGGTAGGGAAGGGTCGAACCCAGGTTCCTTCGAATGGAGAACTGACTTGGTAACCACTACACCACACGGGTCGTCAAAAGATTTAGCTGATATCCATTCGTATGGGATATTTAAAAAGGGCATAAAATTTTTGCTTTTACAACGAACTATCCAGAAAAGAAAATCACATAAAAGAACAGATGTTTTATAGAGATATTATCGTTTTATAGGAGGCCTCGACATTTTAGCCGCAGTTAATATAAAATTTGTCGTTTGGGAGTAATCAAAAGAAGACTGTCAAATGATCGGCTTTACAATCCCGAAAGTTGTTAAGAGAGGAGCTCAGAGATGTTCATGAAATATGACCGCGGCACCATCTGCTTGGCTTCAGAAACTCTGTGAGTAATGATTAATGTACTTGCCGAGATGTAAGAGTTCCCGCAAAAAGTATTAAAAATAAACGATCTACCGCCGTTCATCTAGACTCGCTCTATCTCAAATTACCCAGCTGTTTAATCCTCTAAGTTAAGATTAAGGACTGCTTCAGTGTTTTATGAAACAAATAAGGCAAAAAGTATTTTTCAAGCTCTGAACTATAAGTAAGTGTTGTTCAGCTTTTTTAAAAAGCTTTAGATTAAGTGGAAGTGCAACCATAAGTTAGTACGAGTATATTAAGAAACAGCTTGGCTGAATGAAAACCAAGTAAGGTCTGGTGTCACAGTAAAAGTAAAGAAATAATAGAATCAATACTCGCGACAGTACGCTTAATGAAGGAAATGAAATATCATCGGGGAAGGCAGTGGAAATTAACTTTTAAACTTCATTTTTTAAATTAAGCAATTTTTTTGAATAGCCAGTTATTTCGTAACGGGAAAAACACAACGGCACATACTTTGTTCGTTTTTAATTGAAAATGGTTGAAGTTTTAACGAAGGGATGAAAAAGTCGCGAAGCACTGGCCGGCGAGTTGCCCTCGTCTTAATTAAAACGACTTACTATTTCTTGTACGATTGTTTGCGTAAGGATTATTCGCGCAGTTCAGCGAGTTCACTAAGTCCTTAATAAAATTAAATTTAAGCACTGTTTTTAAATTATACCGTTTTAAATACAACCATATTATTATTTTTTTTTGGTATTGAAGTGTTTAAATGAATTAAACAATGTCGAGTGCTATAAGCCTGGATAGAAATGAATTATCTTTGTGCTATCAAGTACTTCTAATTAGGTTTATAAAAAAATCTTCATTAAAACCGTCTTTTATACAATACAATAGTTTACAATATATTATTGAAGTTTTCTATTATGTCTTAACATCATCTTTGACCAAAATAGATTAAACTCAAATACTGTGAACGTGACTACAATCACAACCGACACCCTGGGACAGAAAGAGCCCCAAAGAGCAGAGCAAAGTAATTAATTTCAAAGTGACGAGCCGCAACGGAGCTGGAATACTGAACACCGGCGTACCCATTAATCAAAATCGAAAACCCAATAAATCATAACAAATTGACAATAATAGTTGAGATGAATATAGGTACTTGCAATAGTTTGTGATTTGAGATGATAAATTCAATGCCAGGATGGTTCCCAAAAAGAGTGTATTGTTGTAAATAAATAAGTAGAAGATTAATAAGATAAATAAAGCGGCGATAGATTCGAATTATTTTGTTCCATTAAGCAACATTTTAATTCTATCAGAACAATGCTACTGGTGCAATCATACAAAAAAAGCTATTTTATAAAACTCTCAGTATCGATTACTATGACTACTATTGAAAACATACAGTGGGAAACATACCTATAGGAACTAGCTCGGTTCGATGTGTTCTCTACCGGTATACATTCGTTGTTTGTGTATCTGAGGGCTGAGACGATACAGTACAATAGGAACTTCCAAAGTCAATTCACATTCAGTATTTTTCGATAATCTATGTTGTCGCTTCTACGCTCATTTGATCTGTTATATATTGACTAAAGCTCGATAATAGCAACAAAACAAAAATAAACTGAAAATCGATTGACAAACAGACTTGAATTTATACATAGATAAACCATGAGCTTACGAAATGCCTATTTCTAAACACCACAAAATAAGATTGGACGTATAGAATAAACTTAAATCTAAACAATGATATATGTATAAACTGAAACATGCCCTTGAAACGATTTCACTTTCTACTTCAAGCATTTTGCTGGAAAAATGTGATTTCCAATGTATTCATTGAAAAGCCTTTTGTGAACATTTCTCCTGACGCAATGTCTTATATTGAATACTAAAATATGAAGGACGAGTAATCTTATTTTTCAAAAGAAATAATTCTTAAGAAAGTTAAAACCAAACATCTTGGAATCGTCAATGTGACCTTTCCCTCTGATCTTCTTTCATCGCCAACGCTAAGAGGATCTTAAATGTTTTTATTTTATTTTATTCGGACCCTCATATTTAGGCCCTTTACCTTTCATCTGTCGTCCTTTTAATAAATATCATCTCATTTTTAAATAACTGAATAAGTGAGGAACAGAGGAAAAGGCTTGGCTTTAATCAGTGATTCGTTGTTTCTGTCTGAAAGCTTTCTAAAATACGACTATATTGCGTTGATATTTTCAAATATTAAAACTGCAACATTACAATAGTTAATAGTTAGCAAAAATCAAGAAGCTATTAACCTTGTATGGGTGGTAACTTTTGCTGAGCGAGGAGGTATCAACGGCGCATTCCTTTCTATCTATTTTATTCTATTTTGGACAGAGGTGTGTTTGTCGATTGACACTAAGCATGAGGTGACCCTTTTACACCTCAAGACATAAGGTAAGTCTATAGTTGAATGTGGATTTCCATAATTTAGCCTTTTTCCTTTTCTTTGGCACAAAATAGTAATAACTTTGAAAAAATCTAACTTTCTTGTAGAGACAATACAAGCAATATATGTAGGTACATCAATTTACCTACCTTAAACGACCAACACGTATTTCGACGAACGACTCAACGAAGCTTCGTAACGGTTTTATTGACTCTGATTTAGAGGTTCAATGCAGAGGAGGGCGTTGCTACTATATGAATAAGTTGACTTCTTACGTACGTACGTGTAAGTTGCAGATTTGATAAGGGAATAACGTTATCACGAGGTGCAGTAACATTGAGTTGGCTTTATATAACTTCTAAGTATTTAAATTTTCAGAATTTTCTGTAAGAATGTTTTTGGTTTTTATTTATTTAAATCGAATGTGCTCCCGACTGGGAGTGTGAGAGGAGTGAGAGGAGGAATTTTTACTCAGAAAGTTTGTATTTTGTACCGAACTGAAATTGAAAATATTTTTATAATTAAAGTCTATAACTGAACATCTAAAACACGTAAAAAGGTTAGCACTTGTCGAGCGCGTTATACATACTTGTACTAACAAGAAAACTTTTGAACTGTAATTTGAAATAATTTTTTAAATGGACGGGCCGCAAGTAGTTCTATTAAAATTCTTTTTATTAGGCCATAAATACCATAATCGATATACATATATTTAAACAATCCTTTTTTTTTTCAAACGCACCTGCGAACCTGAAGGTACAATTTATTTCTTTAGTCTTGCAACATTACTTCGAACTTCATATTCTTTACTTACGAGTACATTATAAAATGTTGAAGAGTTTAAAATAAAACTTCCACGCAACCTCCAAAGCAAAAAGCTTAAAAGACCACTGTTCACCGCATTTTTGTACCAAAACCCTCTAAAACTTTATCTCGGAGTAGAAGCTGTCGTCCCGCATCTATTAAAACTGCGAGAGTATTGTGGAGCGGGGCGGAGGACGAGTGGGTGCCGTTAAAGTTAGTCCTTGTGGTGCTGGTTCCACGCGGTGAGCTATATGTCTGTAAACATTGTGTTTGAAAACGTTGGTAAGTTAACCTTGTAAACATATAAGGTCTTTTCTATCCGTAATGTTACTGCTTATTTGTTTGTCAACAAATCATATTTTTCCTCATCGCGTTTGTTTACCCTATTCCTTTAGTCTGTTCTTTATAATCTGTCCACATGTCATATATGGTTTCCTTATAATGTGACCATGCCTGACTTTTGGATAAGGCAGTTATTGATTTTGTCTCGATTTTCTAAAATCGAGTTTTCATCAGATCGATGATGTCTATATATGTATGTACGTAGAGACTTGACAGATCAAACACGGTTCAAGCATTTGAAAGGGTTTTACCCAATATAAACTTTCTGAAAATTTGAACATATTTGGTCAAGTCGATTTTGAAAAATTTCAAAGAAACTTAAAAAACCAAACATTCATAAAAATATGTTTTAATAACTTCCAAAATAATGTACTGATCAAATTTTAGTCTGGAATTCTAAACTTAATTTTTGATTGTTCATTTTTTTAAGTATATTTACTTTGTGTTGATGTCTTTTTCCATTCAACAGGAGAGTGTTAAGATAAATATATCTTACTGCAATATAATTTAACTTGTAACAAATCACTAGATTAGTATTTTGTATATATTTAATGTACTATATTTAAATGTACTAATTTGAATATGTTTAATTTGTTACTGAATATAAATTCTAAATATCTTTATATTTCCTGCTATAATTATAGATTATTCAAAGTATCCCTCTTCTTCCATTACAATGACGCTCGTAACACAGCTGTATAGTTAATGTGTTCACCAGAATGCACAGCGACGCTCTCAGCAAAACTAAATTACGTTCTGACCTTTAACCCTCAGCGCCGCCTGATGTTGATTAACAAATATTTTGTAAGCTCCATTACAGACCTCATTACCGAAGCGTATATAATAAGTGTTCTAATACTAACTGCTATTTATATAGTTTTCCTTTCCACTGTTTTCAATTCTTGAATTTCTTCTTAAATTCGACTTTATTAAATATGTAGGTATTTTGATTTTTTTTCTTTTAATTCATAGTTCGTGTTATAAGTTCTTCAGCGTAATGATATTAACTTTTTAAATATTTGCTTATTCTACCTGCTATTCTTTATTATCGATAGTTTTTTATATTCATGTTCTGTACTATAGCGTAATGTTAATTAGGTTGTTAAGTTTATTTATTACAACTACTAAAATCTTACCATCAAAATCTTGCATATTTTATATTTGTTGTTACTTCTGAAGTCCTAGTCGATCGCTTGCTAGAAATTGGTCCAGCAATTGAAAAGAAAGAGCAGGCCAGTAGCCAATATTATTTTGTACTCTGTATTGTCCTTAATAATGTTGTGAAAACATTTCAATAACAAAGAAAAGCAAAAAATAAAAATATGACGAACAAGACAAAGGCTTTCACAAACACGACGCGAATGTACGACGAGCGATAAAGAAAACAGCAATACGTGCCATCGATCGTTCGCTCGAATGAATGAATGAATGGATCGAATGAAGTGCTCTTACGTATATAACAAATGTCATTAATATTTCATAGCCGTTGGCTGGAAAATTCTGGAGTTTATGATTCTGTAAAGTACAAGAGCGCCGATTGCATATCTCGACGCGTATTTTAGTAGAGCTTAGAGTTAACTCTACAATTACAAATTGCAACTAAAGTAAAATGAGTGCTGACATTTTTTTTCCATCAGCTTTTTTCTTCCGGTTAACTATAGCAAAAATTGCTAAAGATGATGAACTTGTTGATTGATTTGACTTTCATGAAGTGTATCTTGTGATGAATAAAACAATTTTATATCATTTCATTTCAAAGGGATGGAATGTGAGTGTCAGTCGTCCGTCATTGTCGTTTTACTCGAAACCCACCTTGACGCGTCCTCCACTTCCTGTTTCATAGCGCGTTATGAGTACATGTAAGTGTTACATGACGTGGCAGGTGAAGTCTATTGTAAAGAGCGATTTGCGTTAAACTGAAGCGTTCTCCTTGAGCATTGTTAGCGTACAAAGGCTGGCAGTAACAAAAAGGGTTAGTTTAAAGGCGTATGACGTCAAGTTGTAAATTAAAAATATTTTTTATTAAAATCCAACAATTTGTATCTATGAATCTCGTAACCGAGATATTTAATAACTGAACAGAACAATGCAGGTAACCCGCGTAAGGGAAGTCGCAAACACAGTATTGTGTCGTGTCATCGCGTGTCACTGTCGTGTCGCGTTAGGAAAATATCTGTTTCATACATTTATTTTGGTAATAATACAATATTGTGGCATGTTATGTTGCAGTGCGATCGCGCCCGAGCATAGCAACAGAGTATTGGGTTTGATTTGCAACACATAAATATGTTTTTATAACTTGAGTAATCTATAGCATCATATATCTACTCGATGACACTTAATCAACGACTAGCGCGAATAATTTATTAATACTCGTGTATTATTTTGAAGGAGTACCTGGAGTTTTTCTGGCGCCCTGTTTCTTCCTGTTACCATCTGGTAACAATTAAACAAATTGGTCTCTTGGTCTAGTGCTTAGCTAACCTGACTGCTAAACGTGGTCGTGGGTTCGATGGCCACCCAGAACAAATGTTTGTGTGATGAACACGAATATTCGTTCTATGTCAGAGTGTGTTGTTATCTATATAAGTATGTATTTTAAAAAAATAATAAAAAAAATCTTAAAGGTCAATTTAAATTCATGAATAAAATATATTTAATTTAGTCAAAAGCTCCTAAACCATCAAGAATGTGTCTCCTCAGCTCTGTCCTCTAACAGGTAACTTAATGAATCAGCTATTTTAAGGAACATGCAATGGCGTAATAATTTAAATATCGTATAATTTAGAATCTTGACTGAGTGAATGAATGTAATTTAAGAAAAAACAATTACTTATCTTTCATAACAATTCTATTGTTTACATTTGTCCCTCATATTTAGCGTCCCTTCTCCTAACATTGTATTGTATTCGTTAAAAATAATTGTAAATTGAGATATTAAACACAGTATTTACCTGTACGAGGCAAGCGAGCGGCCATTTGAATCGCCATTTTAACGATGTCACCTAGAAAAATATTGAGGCGTCAAGAACACAAAGGAAAGTATAGCGGAAAGTGAACAATAGGAATTAAAGAGCAACAGAAGTACGGAAATAAAAAGAAAAAGGCTGCGTCCACACTTCATCTAACGACCGTTAGGAAAGTCGCTGAGTAGTGCGATTTAGTGCGTGCTTTTAACAAGAATAATAATTTAAGTTTTTATATTACTTATATATTTTTAATGATGGTCGTTGGAAATCAAAAAGTCTGGTTTATATAAACTTATAAATCTAAATATTCTTAGTTAGATTTATTATGAATAAAAATAAAGTTAAAGTTCCACTGCAATTTGTTTCATAAATCTCTCCTAGTCATAAATGATCCTATGTCTAATAAATAAATTTACTGGCTTTTGGTATATGAAGATAATAAATTTTTCGATCAAAACTTACTGCAATCATATTTATATTCTACATAACTTAGTAGGTACCTATTAGAATGACCCATACTTCATAAACAAGTTGATGGAAAATAACAAAATATATTTCCAAAAATATTTTATATATAAACATCTGAATATATACAAGTAGAATGTGATACCATTATTATATGGGAAGAGCAGAAGCGAATTCAGGTAAAACGGACTGCCTCCCATAAATTGTGTCGATCGATTCCCGTTCACAAAACGCCCTACGAAATATTGCTTAGGTCGTTAGATGATTGATAGGCATTATCAACGACATATTGGTTTTTATTTTCCCTGTTATACGCCTGTAAAACCCAATCCAATTCAATAACAATTTATATAGAAATCTGGAAACCTGACGCTTGACGGTTGACGCTGCAGGCCATCCCTGAAACTTCCCGCTAATTTTACACAAAATCTTACAAAAAATCGATGTAACTAGAGATTTGGAAGTTAGTTTAAAAAAAGACTTTCTTCATAATTTTGTTTGAAAAACGAAATGAGTTGCGGAAAAATAGCGAATGGTCTGAGTATAAGTACGGGCAAGTAAATATCCTTCTAGTTCGTACACTATTCCAATACATAACGTTTTCTTCTTACTAGTTATTGTCTCACGACACGAAATACATTATTGTCGTCTTTACTAAATGTTCAAATTTATTGTTTCAGGTACGAAAACATAACTTGTTTATAAACGACTATAAAAGAGTAAAATAACATTCAAACAGGTAAGTGCAGCGATTTAAAAACTGGACAGAAATATTTTTAAAATGCACAAACGACAACAAAAACAGCCAAAGTTTAAGTATTTGTCATTCCGCGGTAAAACAGTCGGTGGACATAAAGCTGCGAAAACGCTGGCGATGCCACTTTTATAAACAAGAGGCGAAGAAAAAAATACATTTTATCAGTGAACAGATTAATTGGGGAGCCTCGGAACAAATAAACAAGCAGCGTCCCTTTTGCCGGCGGCTAAAAATACCCCGATAATATCGGAGAGAGAGAAATATCGAATGAAAGCATTCGATTCATCGTTATCAAGGATCCATATAACGGGATCAGCGGCAGACGATAACAGATTTCATCGCGGGGAAATTGAGAGGTTACTCATGGGCAATTACACTAGTCTGCTAATTTAGACTTTGGAAAAGTAGAATGCGACATTTGCTTATAAGCCTCGTGAGGCCGCGGAGCAGGATCGGTAGGTAATTCAGGTACCAATCGCCCTGATGACCTGCAGAAGACACACCACAACTATATGACCCAGAAGGGACAGAACTAGGATAAGGGCTATGTAGGTAGAACATTTGTATAAATATTTATATAAAATATACCTAGGTATTTATAGCTTCTACGTTAACAAATCCTCGTATCCATGAATAACATTTACGATTATTTTAGTTGAATGCAGTCGAATAAGTTTTAAAAGATGTCAGATGGTCAACTGTAAAAAAATATATGTATATGTTAAAAATTTAAATGTACTAACTATAAGTTTCTATTTCTCATCTTCGACTTTACGACAAGTTGTTGATGTTACGAAAAACAGCTTATAAACGGAGGTACTTTCACGAGATCACACAGAGGTATATTAGAGAGCAAATTCGTAATTTCCATCAAATGGGCCCGACCTTTGTAATGGCGTTTCAATCCGCTGCCGGCGATTCTCTTTATTGCGAATTTTCTTATAATTCAGTGATCGTTATGTTTTGTTCCATCTTATGTCTGTAGCTTGAGTGTGACATTCTAATATTTTGATTCGATACAAGATTAAGTCGTCCTACCTAAAGATAGGACAAGTCGACTTTGGAATACACGTTTAGATCTGATGACAATGCAATATATACATAGGTAGTATATTGTTGTTATTTCAAAATGGCCGTCGTTACATATTTTAAAATTCAAAGGAAAATCTCGTGGACATCTTGTAAAACGGTAATGATAAAGAGATATTAATTTTGCCGCGCAAAATCAAGACATCTGTCCTCAGTTGTCCCAAATTCGAAAAGTGATATCAATAACAAAATTGGACAGTATCGTCAATTTGATCAAATCGAGCTTAGACAAGGATGTATCACCTTGACGCCGGTCTCGCCGAGCCACCGGCACCGGAGCATAATTCATTTTATCGCGACACTCTATCGACGAATTTGTCTTTGTTTTCTCGTCGTGATGCGAAATAGCCGGAAAGTACTTTTCATGTTGCGTTTATAGCGAGCTACTAACACGTTTTATCGCTTTGATATTTAGAAATTCTATGAAATGTAAAGGTTTCCTTGAGAGAAGTACTCGTAATGTGGTACTGCATATTCTGCAATCAGATGCAACTGATGTGTTGCGTAACTAATACAATGGTGATTGTGAAAATTGTAAAGATACGTATTACAAAATAGTTAAACTAAGAGAGTATAATAGAATAATTATAAAATTAAAAACTTTTAGTAATTATATGCCTTTTAGTATAGGAAAATCTCATAAAGCAGCTTGAATTTATCGGGTTTCTTCTATCCATTTGATTCCCGCTCAGGAATGACTATTAATTTCTCTCCACAGTTAGGAAAGGCCTTTACGTTGCTATACATATGTACTATGTATGCCCGTATATATGTAATTTGTCTTGAACGCTTATGACTAACTTCTAGTCGCGTTTCGTATTACTTAACTACGTGGGTAAAATAGTAATCAACTAAATACTAATTGTTAAACAAACATTTATCGCTTCTGTTTAAATTCGTTTGATTCTGTTCAAATAGTTACTCGTGAGCGATGAGGGACGTGATTCAAAACGACGAATTAAATTCATTCTGACGAGAGCTTTTCCAGCCAGCCTGACGCTTTCGACGCTTCACTCGACGACACGCCTCTTGCCGGGATTATTATGAAGCCATTATGTTTACGCTTCCAACGTAAAAATCGTAATGGAAATGTTTAAAAAGCGAAGCGATTATTATCTTCTGAACCAAGAACATGTTTGAACTCGTAAACGTTATACTTCAAATGAAGATGTTCATAACAGACCAAATCGTTTTAACATAAGGTAGGTAGGCTTCGGCGGAGACCATGCCGTCGCTGTATTGATTGGTTTGTTTTTTTAAATAACTTTAACATGTTAGAGTCGGACCTTAAATGCGGCTGCGTTTATATATACATATGTATATGTCTGACAAATCTTTCGTGAAGTAATTTATTATGTTTCAATTGTGAAGTTTAGTTATCAAGAGATAATTTAATGATGAGGCGACCATCTTAGTCCTCAGGAGAAGCATGGCATCTGCATACGACCTCGACTCCGTCTGCGGTACTGTCTGAGGTTGTATGCGACTGTCTTGTCTTGTATTTGGGTGCTCGTTTGGATATTTTTAAAAAAAGAGACATTTCGAAATGCAGAATGGATATGTTTATATTTTATGATAAAAATTATTTGATGATACAAATGCTTAATGATAAAAAAAATCCTACAGGTACCGCTAAACTATTAGAGGTTATTGTTAAAATTATTGTTCATTCTTTGTATCATGATACAGTCAAATAAATTTGAAAAAGAAATACAGTTCCTACAAAACACTAAAATAAATAAGTTTCTCTAGAGACACAACTTGCACATAAAATATACAAACACACATTTGCATTAAACCTATTCCATACTTTCTTTTTGGAAGATTTAGAATAAAGAGCGAAACATAATAAAGCATAATACATTTCATTTCCAGTGTGAATAAATTAGCTCACGGTCGGTTTATCTGCAATTGCGGATAAAATCCGCCGCCGTCCGGATGATAGATGCCCCGCCGGTTATTGCAAGGGAAAAGAAAAATAGTCTCTGCAGTAAATCTAGTCTGCGCAAAATTCTCAAGCAGAAATTGAAAATCTATAATAATCAAGTTAATAAAAACTTATTTCTCGTATAGATGATGAAAAATATTTCTTAAATTCAAGAGAATTGTTCCGGTTAATATTCAATAAGTGACGGCCTAATAACGAGATCTTTATCTTTATTTCCGATTCAATAAGCTTTTGTTGTTGTGTCATAATCTGAGATTTTGTAGTCAAATTGTATTTGACTGGCATTTCAATATCCCTAGTGATAAGTAAATTGAAATGAATAAATAAAACTGGAGTGTCTGTCTGTGTTTTATTATAATATTTTGAAATTTTTAAAGTTAAGATCAATAAACGTAATATGCTGTTGTCCGTCTGTTTGCGTTGTAATCTTACAATTCGAATCGATTTTCCAATTTCGTTCACATGGATAATTATTAAATGATTGCACATCATTGATGCTATTAGTTAGACAAAAACGCGAGCATTTCTCAAGTTGATGTCAGTAGTCACGTACTGCTTCATTTATAATAATAGGTCCATACAAACTAATCTTCATCATATTGAAGATCCTCGAAGCAACTCGTCAGCCAATCCCGAAAAATACAAGTAAGTAAGCCCGTATTTTATCTCTGGTACTCAATCATAAATAATGATACACTTAATATTTTATAACAAACTGAAGTGTAGTCTTCAAATAATCATTAAGTTTATCCACTTTATTTTCATGTATTATAGTATTCCGCTTGACTCAAATGTTCCAATATATTGTGTTTGATACAATGAATGTTTCAAAAACAAATAAAGTTCATCCGTTGTTTTCTGGCAAATTTGCTGTGCTATGAAAATCTACTTAAAATTCACTTCACGATGCCATATACTTCAGTATGTCAGCTCATAGTTAATTTATTAAGCTTGCATCAAATTGGCCTGACTTGCAAGTGCTTTAATTAAAATTTCTCTTCGAGTTGCCAACAGTACACTAACTATGCTAACATTTCTCTGATCCTTGAAATTGTTTCATAATACGTTGTCGCGAAGGCACACAACAATTTAAGTTACTTATACCTACTTGAAATGCTGCGATGGTATGGGGTTCTTTAACAAATACCTGTCCAATCACACAACATTTCTTCATTTAATAAATAGCGTTGCCACCTACAACCTCTAAAAATATCTTGGAATATGTTACCAATTATTTTATCGACTTTGCAGAAATACTCAATGAGCAATAGCTGATCCTCTCTCAATATGTCACGTAACACACAAAGAAAGATGCATGCTTCAGTTAAGAAAAACTGTTACTACCTCGTTAGAAAATAGCGACGGAGTTCGTATCCATGAAGTTCGTAGACGAACGAAGGATAAACGTAGCTCCACCGTGGACGGTTGAGTGGTGAGTAGGAGCAGTGGGCAGGCCACATGTTTCGGAGCCGACGACCGATGAGAAGGTCCGGGAATGAACATCACATCTCGGGAAAAGGAATATAGGTCTGATCGGTCTGGACTGATAACCTGAAGAATATAGCGGGAAATCGCCGAATTTAAGACGCACAGGACGTACGGACGACAAGTGGCGTCAACTAGGAGAGACCTGTAAGCTTCCAGCAGAGAACATCTAAAGGCTCATGGATGGATGGACATAAAATAAATGTACGTATATTGCGGCAAAGGTTAGAAAGTTTTTAGAGAAGCACCCAAAATACACGTATAGTCCCTATTCGAATACGAAACTCCAGCAGGCAATCGAAATCTCTATTAATCCAATGTTAATTGCAGCTCAACTAGAGCTAGGCACTTGCTGCCAGCTAATTAGCGGATTAGGGCTCTGAAGGCTATTAAGTACAAAAGACTACACGGACGGAGAATAATTTTAAACGAATTTACAATTTAAACTAAAATGGTAGTAAGAAGCTTATTTTGATCTAACGAATTTTTGCATAAAGGACGAAACAAGTTATGCTAATTTCGTACGTTTTATGATAAACAAAACTGAGTCTAGCATATAATTTGAATTCTGAGTGTCATAACACCTACTAGTTGCCGCATTTTCTGAAATATGCTCGAGTTTATAGCTCTCTATTCAAATTTCGTTATTTGCATTCCTTAACAACAAATTGAAACTAACTAGATCGTGGCCATCCGTTCTTTAATTTTTAACGTGAATACTTGCATCTATAGTGGGAGGTAATAAAAAAAACTGATTACAATAAAATGGGGGATTCAGTCTGGTCTAAGATACAGTCATACCCCAAACTTTTTGTATTGCAATCTACGTGCAACCTACAACAATCTAAATATTTTAACCTTAAATAACACCAAAGTTTTCTCTTAATGAGTTCTCTTTCATGTCACATAGATTTACGCTATTCCTGAAGATATGTTGTTCGAAGTGAATAAATAAATTGAACTAAATTGCATAGAATTGTAATATCACTGCATCAACAAATCACAACAATAATTTCATGAAAATCGACGTAACAAAGTACTACTACAAACCTAAATCATAACTTGGGTATTGTCTGTTTGGATTCGTTTAAACTAACCAGTTTGAAAAACTATTCAAAAGTACCTCAAATTATTGTCACCAAAATACGATAAAAAAATGGACCATCAATATAGGGGAATAGAATCAATAAATGAAATATAGGAGAAATACTCCTTAAACATTTAAGAGAAGATGCTACAAAAAATCTAAAAGACAAAAGCGAACTGGCTTTTTTGTTTCCATATCTTTTCTCATCTGTACCCGTGTCGTTTAGCGGAGCGGAACCCTGACACACATGGGACGTTTGTAATAGAAGCCATGTGTTCTTAGAATGTGTATTAGCAGCGCAAACCATACGGGGCCATGCTCAGCTCCATCTCGTTAGACTCCGTGGAGATTGCGCTGCGCTTTGTGTGGCTCATTCATTACGCCACGCTAAAATATTCACGTACCGACGTCAAGCCCTAACAAAGTCTTTCCTGTCTCACGTTTCTTGAAATATTGCGAACGACTAATAAAAGTTGGGATGATCAAATCGATATCTATGGGAATAATAATATATGTTTTATTATAGAACATAAATACATTGACACAGATCTTTTTGCTAGTAAATAAAGTTAGTAGGTACAAAATGCCATTTGGTCATGATAGAAGTAATTTATTTTATCTGCGTCATTATCAAAGTGATATCATTGAAATCTTTATAGTTCTTTAACAAATTTAAAACTATAAAAGCGATGTAGAGTGAAATTTTAGTTTAAAATCATTTGAATATTTCAAATAATATATAGGTACTTATCTTAAAACCGTTAAAATAATGTTGCTGGGCATCAAGCTTTCTAACAGAGACACTAGACCACGATAATAATCTACAATCGCTGAACTTTGTATTAGGGTTAATGAAATCAAAACTTTCCTTTTAAAGAACTTTCTCTGTTGATGGAGCTAGAGTTACCCGGCGGGCGACCCCCGGCGGGCGGAGTACTAACGATATATTATGAAAATGTCACACAAGAGATGTTTCAAAGGAAAGGGACGATTAAAGCTAATAATCATTCCTTTTTCACGCAACATATTTTCCTTTTACGTCAAAGCTATACGCTTGTCACGAGTATTCAATGGGTCTTTGGTAGAAACGTGTATTACTTTAAGTTCAGCAAGCGAGTCTTGTTCGTCGAGCTCTCGAATAAAATCTTCATACATTTATTTCACATAAGCTCTCCCTTTGCGGAGTACTCGCTAATCATCACTCGACGTCGTATTAAATTTTAAAACACAAATCTCGAGTGCACTCATCGCGTCTCCTCCACTTGTCAGAAATTCAATTTTCTTTTATTACGTTCTCGTTCTGACGTTTTGACGTTTACATTGATTGAATCGAATAATTTAACATACATTGCCACCTAGTATCAGAAAGAATAAGGGGGCGAGACAGAAAGTGTCATTGGAGAAATCTTTTTTTTATCTCTTCCTCATCATTAGGAAATACATGCACATTTGAGTGGAGGCTTCGAGTGTCCATCCATCAAAGTAAGCCTCGTTAACTTCGAGAGCGCTCGGTTTTAATCGTACTTGGAGTTTTTCGTTTTTCTGTTTCGGAAAATCGGCAGAATGATAAATGAAATGATTTATTGAGAGCGACCGCGTCATGTTTTGGTAAGGCTTCGGCAGGATTAGGCAAAGTTTTTTGGTGATTTATGTATTTCACGGAAGCTTTTTATTCCAAATCGTTCCGTATATGTGCCGGTGGTTTACAAATAAACATTACTTTGTTTTGTTATATAATATAATAAATATATAAATAAGAATAAATCGAAATAAGCAAACGTGCAGGCCACCTGTTTGTGAGTCATCTCTGCAGTTCATGTCTATCCTACCCAATTCTTAAGTAGGTGGTAG